>ML789934.1:130018-149744 GCA_009831015.1 Picea engelmannii | reverse complement strand
TCACTTAGAGATAGAAACTTGCCTTTGTCTCCCATCATGTGTTTGGAGCATCCACTGTCTATATACCAAGGGTTCATTTTTCTTTGAGCGGACAACACTAATCCACACTTGTCACTTTCCTTCTTCTTCCAAAACTTGACATTTTCAAAGGAGATTTCGAATCTGGTTTATATTCCCTTAAACGGTAGTCAATAGATTTGTGTCCATAGTTATGACAGATATAGCATTCAATCTCATTGTTCAACAGGTCAAACTTATTGGTGCAGAGTTGTCTACTCCTTGACTGTTGGTTATTTCTTGGCCTCTCTAGTTGCATGTCCCTGGACTTAATTTGGCAATTGGCAATCAGTGAAGGTTTGTTACTTGGCTGCATAATTCTTTGTTGTGGCAAGTATTTATTCCTTTGAAATCTTAATTTCTCATGTATAAGTCTTAAGGAACAATTTACATCTTTGTGACCAAAGTTAGCACAGTAGAAACAATAGCCATAGAAAAATTCTTTGTACCTGGAAAATGGTTTTCTTCTTTGAGCAAATCGATTTCTTCTAGGCTGATGACATCGTTCAGCAGTGAGAACATTACTTCTTTGTTCTACAGATTCAGATCTGGCATCTTTTACCTTACTCGACCTGGGCGGCTGATTGTCTTCCTTTGTTTCTGCAGGATTGTTATTGTCATTGGTTGTACTTTCGACAAACTTGATGGGTTATTCATTTCCTGGCTTACCACTGCTTGATCCCTCTTCATACCCCAAGCTAGTTTTTAGCTTTGGATTCATTTGTTGATTCAGAATGGTGGCCAATCCTTCTGAGGCTTTGATACTTTACAGATTCTAATTATACAAGGCTTGAAACTTCTCCATTTCTTTCCTCATTTTCACTACTTCTTTTTCTAATGCTTCACATTGTACCTTCTTTTCTGATAGCTGTTGTTTTAGAATCTCTTCGATTTTCTTTGCCTCTTCCAATTCTACTTTTAGTAGGACAAGGTCTTCATCAGGTTCTTTACTGTCTTTCTTGAACTGTATCAACAATTGTCTTTTCTTTATGTTCTTGATTCTTAGTCTATCAATCTCTTCCAGTGCACTGATCAGTTCTCCTTCCATGTCAACCACAGCTTCTTCTTCATCACTCCCTGTGATTTTATTATCATAATCCTCTTTGGCCATAAGTATGACGTCATTTAGTTTATCTTCAATAGAGGACTCATTTTCTTCATCATATGAAGGATCATCATCATTGTTTACGCACATACTTTTCTTCTTAAAGTTCTTCTCTTTAAAGAAATTTTTGTGTTTGTACTTCTCCTCATCATCACATGTCTAATCCTTTCCTTTGTGGGGACATTTATTTGCAAAATGACCTATTCTAACACAGTTGAAACATTTGAAAGGTAGTTTACCTTTGTATTTTCCTGATCTTTTCTTTAGTTTCTTCACAAATTTTGCTTCAATTTCATCTGTCTCAGAATCCTCATTCTTGTCTACTTTAAATGATGCTTCTCTGGAGGTAGGTTTATCTTTAACTATTCTCATTTCATATGTAGTCAATGTTCCTAGCAGTTGATCAAACTCCAAGGTTTTTAGATCATTAAGTTCTTCTATAGCAGAGACCTTCGGGTTGAACCTATCTGGGAGAGTTCTCAAGATTTTATGAACTAAAGAAGGTTCATCAATTGTTTCACCAAGTGCCTTCCTTGCATTTACCATTTCTTCTACTCTCAGAAAGTATTTTCCAACAGTTTCATCTTCCTTCATCTTTAGTTATTCAAACTGTATTCTGTAGGTTTGAATCTTTGCATCCTTTACCTTCTCATTACCCTCATAGCTGCTAATGAGTTTGTCCCACATTTCTTTGGCAGTTCCTAGGTGCATAACTTTTACGAATTCTACTTCTACAAGCCCACTCAAGATAGCATTCATATCCTTAACATTGAACCTAAATTCTAGTTTGTCATCCTTATTAGCTAGCACAATTGGATTTACATAACCAATATCTAACACATCCCAGACATCTGCACCTAATGACATTATGTAGGTTCTCATTCTAACTTTCCAGAAGGAAAAGTTTGTTCCATTGAACAGAGGGGCCTTATTGGTTGAATTTCCTTCATGTATTGACATGTTTAAGATCTAGGATCTACCCTTAGATAAAATGGGTTGGCTCTGATACCAATTGTTGAACAACTGAGAGGGAGGGTGAATCAGTTGTCACCATGCTTAAACAATTATGCTTCTTTTAAAATCTTTACAAGGCACTCAATGATGATCACAATAATGCAGGGAAATAAACAATGACACATTCAACATCAGTCACATATATGAGAAACACATAGACAGATATTTCCCAAGGAAAACCATATAGGGTAAAAACCTCTTCTTCTTTATATGATAAGTAGTATTTACATTCTTTACATTATCATACATATGAGCACCAACTCATTGTGAGGCTACAACCTATGTTTTGCAAGCTGCAACTTGTTGAGAGTACCAACTCTCTATTTTTCTCTAGCACCCACTAAAAGGAAGCACCAACTCCCTGGTTTCTCTAGCACCAACTAGAAGGAAGAACCAACTCCCTGGTTTCTCTAGCACCAACTAGAAAGAAGAACTAACTCCCTGTGTTCAAGCACCCACTTGAACCTCTGAGGACACCAGTCCTCCCTAGCACCTCCCAACCACCCTGGATTATGAATATGAAACACTGAAACCTATTACAGTGATATAGTGTTCAACAACAGCTTACCAGTCTCATCACTGTTCTGCAAGATTTTGCTACTCAGACTTCCTCATTGTCTTAAAACATGCATCTGCTGCCCATTCTGTTCTTCTGCTTTTTATGCTCTGTGCGCCATGTCCATTTACTACACAGTTCTTCTTCTATTCTATTCAGTTGTTGCACTCTGCTCCTTCTTCACGCATGCATCACCTTCAACACCAACATCCACAGTAACTCCAGCAACAACAACAACCACATCTCTTCTCTGTACCGTGTATTTATAGCTTCTGTGCACCTTATGCATGCAATATTCGCCATTCCTCTGCATGCTCATACCACGCCAATATCCTCCACATCTCAAGTGCTCTTCCTGATCATCATCGCGACTCTTCAGCTTCTCTGGAAGTTCAACCCCTGTGTCTATCATCACTAGGTGTTATGACAAGATTCCTTTTTCTCTCTGGCAGTTGAGACTCTTCATCTTCTCTGTTACAGTCGAGCTCATCTGAGCTCCAACCCTCATCCAGCTGTCAATTTCGTCCATGAATCATCTTCATTCCACTGGCAGATACCTTGTAACTCTTCAGCTCCTCTGGAAATCACACAGAAGTCTCTTCGCATCCTCTAGTAAAAACCATCAATGGTTTCTAGCAGTTACACTGTGAGGATCAACATTAGCCCTCCGATCATGCTCATGTTCACCTCCATTGTTGGATTAACTCTGATGGGTTCTTGTGTTATTTACCCATTTTTCACTTTCGCAATTCAGAGATTCTGCGATGAGACATCTTGAGTCTCCATGTCATGAGCTCCGAAAAGGAGCTTGGCTGCTCTAGCTCCCTCCTCTACATGACCACAGGTGGTGACCTCCGGTTACACCGACAATTCACCTTTTCGGTATTTCGGCATTCGTATGATCCAGTGTCTCGACACTCCCATACGCGATCCTCGAAATTCTGAGGTGGAGCTTATTTGCACTAGGTCCTTCCTCCACGTGACCACACGCGGTGACCACAGGCTGCGCTAAAAGGCGCTGTGAAATTATGATCTTCATTGAACCTGATCGACGATCCATGATCTCAATGAATCAACGGTCTAGATCTCATCGTGAATTCACATCTCGTTGTTCCTTAGAGGGAGATTCTCGTCACTCCAAGTCACGATAGGCGAGACTCCGAGATGGAGATTTTCTGTGTTATCTCCTTCCTTTATATGACCAAGGCCATGATTTCTCATTTCTCCTTTTCGTTAATCCCATTGTGAAGTTTCTCGACTTTCCAAGCCGTGATCCCTGAAATGCCGAACAGGATCTTGTCTGCATGTACTCTTCTCTTCAGCGCTTCGATGGTGTGACCACCAGCTGAGACCACAGGCCTAAAGTATTTTGTGTTTCAACATTTCGGGACTCTTGTGGTTATGTTTCTTGCCTCTCTAAGTCACGATTCGTGAAACTCCGAAATGGAGTCAGGTCAATGGTCCAGATCACACCGTGATCTGATGACTGCGGTTAAATCACGATTTCGCATATCGTGATTTCAACATTCTTGTGGTGAATGTTCTTTTACATATCCAACTACCGATCCGTGAAACTCCGAAATGGAGTCAGATCGACAGTCCAGATCTCACCTTGATCTAATGGTTCAGATCATTTCATGATTTCGGCATTCCTATGGTATTGTTTCTTGACTCTCCAAATCGTGATTCGTGAAACCCCGAAATGGAGTCTTTGACATGCTCTGATCTTCTGCCACGCATCCCTCTTGGATCAACGGTCAAGATCTTGTCATGATTTCACATATCGTGATTTTGTCATTCCTGTGGTATTGTTTCTTGACTCTCCAAGTTGCGATTCATGAAACCCCGAAGTGATGTAAACCTGCTGATGTCACACGTGGATTGACACATGTCGAATAACTGCCACGCGTCACTCTGATTCGTGACTTACATGTGCCTGAAATGTTGAATCAGCTTGACACTTGTCATTGCCTAGTTGTGCCACGTGTTCTTAGCTGATGTGGTTTGTTGACGTTTTGGTTTCGAGATTTAACATTTCACTATTTCAGGACTCATGTTGTAAAGAACCTTTGACATTTCCATCTCCCGATATCCGAAATCCCGATAGCCAAAACTCTGAAATGGAGTTGGACCACCGCTTCGATCTTGCACTTTAAAGAACGTGCATGTTCTTCCCGATCCAACGATGGTCAAAACTTATGCTCAGATATGACGCCTAAGATTTTTCCTCCTCTTATGTGCGTTCTTCTTGTCTACAATCTGATCTGGCGGTCCTCCTTCTTTCGAGAATTTAAATGGGATCCAACGATCACTGACGCTTCTCCTCCCGAGCTTAGGCACTGTGATCGACTCTGCGCTAATTACTCCTAAGCTTAATTTGTTCCTGTTTTTCATTGATGCACATTCTGATCTTGCCATCAATGAAAAGCACACACTGTCTCTAAAACATGCCAACAGAAGCATGGTCTGCAACTCCTTTCCAGTCCACGTTGTTGGCCTCTGAACAACATGTTGATGACATCCTGTCAACTAGTCAAGATACTGTTGGGAAGAAGAAAAGTAGAGTCAAGTTCCCATGTATGTTATGCCAAGGGAGTCATCTAACTCACCTTTTCCCTCGTATGGATGAAGCATCGAAATTACTGCAATACATGACTATTTCACAGCCCCAACTTCCAGCTTGTTATCACAAGCTTACTCTCGACCCACCTGTAGTTTATGGAATGATCGATCCGACCCCTTCATTGGTCAGTTTGGTTGATCATGTATTTAATCTAGTCATGTCCTTAATTGAACCAGTTGACAAAGTTGTTTATCTGATCCCATCCTTGGTCAATCCCACTCTCCCGCTAGAGAGTGAAACCCAAGCGGTCGATCCATTTCCACCTGTCGATCCCATTCTCCCCTTGGAGAATGAAACCCATGTAGTCGATTTGACGTCATTATCAGTCGATCCTACTCTCCTTCTAGAGAGTAAACTTGATACTACCCATGTTTTTCTCATTGATACAGAATCTACCATGCCGGGGAGCATTCCTCCTTATCCCGTGGAACCTCCTCCAAGTAATGAGCCCATCCTTTTAAATTGGGGTGTGCTAATTGGACCTTGTCTTCCCTCTCACATTCCTTTCTAGATAAAAGTACAGGTTTGTGGTTGGGACATTCCTCAAACTTTGATAGATGAAGGTGCGTCCGTTAGTATTTTGTCCTCAATTGCTTGGAAAGATTTGGGTTGTCTTCAGCTTGCGTCGGTTACGCAGAATCTGTTATCTTTTAACAGAAGAACCAGTCAACCTTTAGGGATCCTTCCTCAGTTTCCTATAACTTTGGAAGGGAAAATTTCCTTTATTGACGTTATGGTAGTCCAAGACCCCTTGGATTTCTCTTTATTCCTTGGGCGGGATTATGTTTATGCCATGAAAGCTATTGTGTCCATTCTTTTTCATGTGATATCTTTCCCTCACGATGGAATAATTGTGACTATTGATCAACTTTCATTCATCACTCCTGACTGGATGACCTCCCTAAATGGTTCTTATATGTAGATGGTATCACCCCCACCACAAGTTAATTATGTGGCGTTGTCTCCCATGCCTTCAACTGCTGATGAAGATGAGTCTCTCACTATAAGCTTAGTCTCTTATGACTTAGATCTGGTCATTGACATGGTGATCTCTTCTATAGAGTTTTTAGAGCTTGATCTCTTTACCCCTATCACGACCCTCGACATGTGTTCCTTCCAGAGTGTGTTTTTTGCATCAAATGAAGATCTCTTGGAGGCCATGACCAATTTTTGTCCCTTGACATGGTGTCCTTCCAGAGCACTATCCTCTTGGACTATGTGATCAAAAAGTTAGCTTGAGCATGGTTTTCTGATTTCAATCTCATTAAAAAATGAAATCAGCTATGAACATGGTTTTCTAATTTCAAGCTCAATAAAAAATGAAACCATCTCTGAGCATGCTTTTCTGATTTCAAGATCGTTAAAAAATGAAACCAATTGTGAGGATAGTTTTTGCATCTCTGTAGCAACCTCGTTAAAAAATGAAATAGAGATTACGATCATAGTTCTTATTTTTGTGTCAATCTCGTTAAAAAATGAAACAAAGGTCTAGGGATTGAACCTAGATTCACGAGCATAGTTATTCTCCTGTGTCAAGCTCATTAAAAAATGAAACAACTTCCCCCTCTCCGTTTGAGTCAAGTCTAGTATTTGAAGCTTCATTTCATTCACCTTTGCAGTTGGACGAAATGAATCTTGGGGGGGGGATTCTTCTAGCCTCTGGACTTCATGCTGAAGTTGAGCTGCTAGTTTCTTAAGCCGGGGGCTAAGTACCAACCATCCCTGTATTATGCGTTGGGCAGTCCAAGCATAGTTTTCTATGGTTCCAGCTTGTGTAAAAATGGAACCACCTACCTCAAGCATAGTTTCCTCTGGTTAGATCTTGTGTAAAAATGAAACCAGGTCCAAGCAATAGTTTTGTTTAGTTTTTAATCTTGTGTAAAAATAAAATGTATCCCAAGCATAGTTTTGTTTTGTTTTAAAGATTGCGTAAAAATGAAAACAATCCTAAGCTTAGTCTTTGTTCTTTCTCATGCTTGTAAATACATGAGAATAAGTTATCAAGCTTAGTATTTGTTCTTTCTCGTGTTCATAAATCAATGAGAATGTAACCGAGTATACTTTTATCACTTTTTCAGACTCGTAAAGGTTATATGAAAAAGGAACCCACTGGAGTTCCCTTTAATCTCTTTTTAGACTCTCTAAACATGAAAAGATTGTCGAGCAACCTTGTTCTTTTCACACTCGTTAAAGTATTTGAAGAAAACGTATGTTGAGCAATAGTTTATCTCTTTTTCGGTCTCATTAGACTAATTTACCGAAAAGGAACTGAGAGTGTTCTCTTTAAGTGTTTTTTAGAGTCTATAAGCATGAAAAACCCCCAAGTTTTCTATCTTTGGACTCGTTAAAAAAACATCGAAAGACCCATATGGGACTGGACCACTTCTTCTTAGGGTTCGTTAAATATACTCTGAGGGACTTGTCCAACAGATGAGCTTACATCTACAAGCATATGTTATCCTCCTCAAGATTGCGTAAAAATAAAGAGGTACTTGCCAGAAATGGTGGGGGAAAATTTGGGAAATAAATGTGTCTAAACCTGTATTCTATGGAAGAGTCACCTTTGAACATGACACCCTTTCACTCGTTTTGTGTCTAGGTTGGAAAATTCGCTTGTCTCTTGATCATACTCCTTTATAAGATTACAAATTGGTCTGTGATCCCTGTTGTTGAGTCAGTGTTTCCAAGACAGTTGTCGTGTCGTCAATATGTTCAAAGAGATGTTCAACCCAAAAATCCTTTTATTGTGTCGGCTATTTCTATAGTCCTTAAAGCCTTCTATTGCGTCGACGATCCCTAATTCAGTCCTAAATCATTTGTTACTCTGATCTACTTCAAATATTGTTACCCATTTCGTGTCATTGATGGGGGATACATTAAGGCCCTCCTGTGACGAGTATTTTCCTATCAACTTCAACTCATTATCTAGGAATTAGACTTAGAAACTAATTGGTACCTTGGAAATTGCATGCCTAAATGGCAGGTTTCCTCGCTTTCGATAGTGGGTTTTCAGTATTGACCCCTGATCGGGAGATTCCGCCAAGTGTTCGACCTCAACTCATTGATTCACATTCGTTGGATTGTACTAGTGTACCTTGGGAGTCATTGACATTAATGGTGATTCCCCTTGCACTTGTTAACATTATCCACTAATGACCAGTAATCAAGTGGTTTCTACCATGTTCGACTTCGGCACATGTATTCGCATGGTTAGATTCGTACTAAAGAGTGGTGGAGATGAAGACCCTGAATATTTTCTGACAGATTCAAGTTGCGTTAGAGTATATTCATATTATACTATTGCATAGATCCATAGTGATGTTTGGTGGCTATGTTCGAATTTGAGTATTTAACACATAGATCCACAGTGTATTTTTGGTGGCTATGTTCAGATTTGAGTAATATTGGCATGGATCCATAGTGTATGTTTGGTGGCCATGACCTGTCTTACTTGACATGGATCTTGGCATGTCGACATTTATGCTTTGAGTCATTTGTATTATGAGTATGTGAATTCCTACCTCAGTGATGATATATATTATTGTACTTTATTTCCTTGTTTGTTGGCAGGTTTCTAACCGACATGTTCCTTGTTCCCTACACACACTCGACAAATTATTTCAGCTATCAATCTGTTCTAACTTCATACATTGGGGGGCTCTCTGTTACAAATTATTTTTGTCATCCCTTATGACTGTTAATGATGTAAACCTATATGTTTCCTTCAGAGGGGTCAGTGGCCTGAATCCTTGAAGAAAGAAGTGAGAATAACTTTTACAGACAGAATAAGTTTTATTTTCCTTTGTAAAAACCCTATTAAGGAAGATTTCCACAGGTTTCACTATACATGGGGTGCAAAAATGCCTGATTTCTATAGGTTTCTCTATAGCTAGGGTGCAGAAATTCCTATACGTGGGAAAAACAAGCGTCTTTTCGATGCTTCTAGAAGGAGAAGATTCTATGGTGATATGGCCTCCAAACGTTTTGGATCTTACTCGCTTTCATGATTTAGTGGGATCATCCTAACCTCCTCACCTTATCCTCTTCATATTATAAAAGGAGAGGAGCTCTCATGGAGAAATTTAGATTGGCTTGTTATTGAGTTTTGTAGCTTGGAGTTTTTGGAGCTTGTATGTTGGCTTTGAGATTTTCTTTGTCAAGATAGATTGTGAGTAGCTATCAGATCTACAGTCTTAGAATCTATGGATTAGAAGTGTGTGGGAAGAAAGGAACTGTTGGAAGGAACCTGACAACATTAAGGCATCTGGTTGTATCTTTCTTCCACATTATTTAATACAAATATATTTTTATTTCCTATATGAATGTTATTTGTTCATATTGTATGATTCCTTGATCACGTACATAGTTTCATATCAAATAGAATCTGTTATTATTGTCTTCGTTGGCTTGTGTTTATTTGTAGATATTTCTCCATAAGCCTTGTGACAGAGCTTGGATCGGATTGGCGAAATCAGATCTTCAATATTTAAAAGGTATGTTCTAGATCCATTTCTCATTTGATAATCGAATCTAAGGAAAGAGTAGTGTACTATCTTTTTTTTTTCTAGTTTTTTAGTGAAGCTAGGGGGATTGATTTGTGTCCACAGATAACAATTAGCCCAATAACAATTGGCATCTCTCTTTTCTTGGAATTTGTTCCTCCAAGTGCACTGATGTGTTGGATTGTTGAGCTTGATGAGGTGGAGAGATGCTCCTACATCATACTCCCATGCTGACAAAAATCATGAGTTATTTCTCATGGATCCCCTTCTGCTGAGTTCGAGATCCTCTATGACCCCAAATCTGAATTTGGAGCTATCCATCTGCTCCTCTGCTTTGTTGTTGATGTTTCCTTCTTGTTGCTTCTGCAGGTTCTCCTCTATTGAACTTCTCCCTATTGCTAACTTTATCCTCTATTGACTTCAACATCACCCTTATGATTTCTTCGATCACTCTGTCTAGCTGGTATACTGGTTGGATCCTCTTTTGCAGTCTATTCTACTACAACTCCTCTTCATTAGTTTCCAACTCAACCTCTTGGATGTGCTAGCTTTGTGCCATTACCCTTTTCTCCATGGTTTCCACTCCTTCATACAAATCAAAGGGCAGATCAATATGATCTCCCATGTTGTTTCTATCTCATGTGGCATTGTCTTTCTACTCCACTACAGATTCCAATTCTACAGTAGTGTCACTGAGCCTCTGCTCAACCATCTTCCCTGAAAGTTCTCCTTCTTTTAGCTCCTCTCCTTATGTTGGTACAAGTCCAAATTCATCCATATTCTCCTTAGGCTGGAATTCTTCTTCATTCTTCACAACTGCATCCCTATAGCAATCTTCTTATGTCTCTGGATTGTCTAACCAATCCTCCATCATCTTCAACTATTTCTCCCATTGAGTGAGCATCTCGTCTGAATTCTCTTGTTCTTCCATCTCTTGGGAATATTTCAATGTCTTCTCTTTCTCCTCTTTTATGACATTCTTGGGTGGATGTCTCTCCTCTACTACACCTTCAGTATGTGCATTGGCCTCTACTGGGATGCTTGGTAGGAATATGTTGATTCCTCCAATGATTATAATGTGCCTATGATATTCCTCCTTTGTCGACACTTCTTGATGATATGAACTCTCCTCTAAATTGATGAGACTCTCAAACAGTCTCATTTCATTCTCCTTTCCCACCTGGAAATTGGAGTTTCCATTCATGCCCTCTTCGCAGTATATAAGATCTTTGTCTGATCCCATCTCCTTTCCCTCCTGGAAATATTCATTACCACCTCTTCCCACATGGCATTTTATGATATCCTCAGTTGATCTCTTCTTATTTCCCACCTGTAAGTCTATGAGATCTTCAATTGATCTCTCTTCCTCATCACTAAGGTTTCGTCCAACCTCTGGTTCACAAATGTAAACCATCTCCTCTTCTGTGTCACTGAGGGTTTCAGCATGCCTTGACCACCTCCTCAAATTCTTCTTCTTCCTTATGGAAATCAGTTGTTGGATATGCCACTTTACTTTTCTCTTCAAGGGCCATTCATACCTATAGCTTCCTCTTATTTCCTCCTACATCTTCAGCATTAACCTGTTGAATTATGCTCTCATCTTCTTGATCTCTTTGTCCTTCTGCTCTTTTCTCACCTATTTAAGGTCTTTTCTTTGACCTCACTTACAACCTTCAATATACATATTTCACCTCTTTTTTCAAGAACACAACTGGTTATTTTCCTTCAGCCCACCTGGATTTCTACTTCTCCTGCTCTGTAACTAAGAGCACCACTGGATTTCTCCTACAACCCTCATAGGTATCTCCTGACTACTACACACTTGCAAACAATATTCATAGAGCATCAATACTCTGTCTCCATCCTCTTTTGACTTCTATGTTTAAATAAAAACAATAGGATATGATACCACTTGATGGTATCATACCAAAAATTTCCATGTTTTCCTGCTATCTGCAGACAAAATCAAGCACTGATACCACTTGATGCAGACCCCCTCCCTCAATCAGGGTCTGCTTGACCTCTCGGTCTAGGATCATTTGTAATCAGGAGCTAGATCAACTCTTCGGGCCCTGCTAAGCCCCCAAAATTTAATACACATGTCCTTCACCTAAGGTGCAAGTCTTACAAAAGACCCATGAGCTATTTCACTAAGCTCGTTTCTTTTTACAAATTTGAAATTGGCCTTATCCCCTTTTCCTCCAGTAGAAATAGCATGCAACTGAGGGTTGTGACCGAGTTCCAAGATAAAAGGTTCTATATTGGATCTTTGGCCTTCAACAATCTCTGACTTTATTACACTTTTATTCCTTCGAAGGAATGAATTTGGCGAACTGCATAAAAACCATAGATGACAGGAGTGACAGCTCAAAAGCACCAAGATCGACAACTCAAGCTCCATTGTTTAGGGCTTCAATGATTTCTCTTGATTTCACCCAATGTACACAACCCTTGCGAACTTTCGATCACTGAAAAACAGATTGGATGACTCCTAACTTTCCACCAAATCGATGGCTCTGCGACTCTTTCACATTCTAGGCTTCGATGATTTCTTCACAACGCCTTCTCCACAAATCTTCTATATCGTTGAAACACTGAAGGGGTTTTTCCTTCTTCCACATGTCCCCTTATTGATCAATGGCTAGGATGCCTTTCAAGAATTTGGCTATTTTTCTCACTATATACACAACAATGTAGATTCTCTTAAGTGCCACATCCCCAGTCTCTAGATCTTTCGCCACACATCCTCCTCCAATAGATGGCTAGGATTGACTCTGACCTTCATGCCTTCGCGAGTCCTCAACAATGTTGCACTATGTTTTCTCTAGAGTGTCAGAACTCCAGACCTCCGGATCTGTTGCGACCTTTCCTACCTCGGATCAACAACCCACAACACTTCAGGCCTCCGAGCTTCAATGATTTCTATTACACCACATCCCAAATCTCCAGGAGTGTCTATCCTCCGGAGTGCTAGATCTCCCACCACGTGCCCCTCACAATGAACAAATGATATATTCTTCGTTGTTTGGAGTTTCTATGACTCTTTGTCCCTTCTCACTTCTCTTCGCTTTCTTCCAGAGTGCTAAGTCTCTGAACTTCACAATTTGTTGCCACATGTCCATTTCTTTGGATGGATTGGATGAGATCCAACCTTCGGGACTTTGGGTGTTCTCACTCTTTGCACCTTGTTTCCTATGGAGTGTTATACCTCCATAGTACTGGATCTGTTGACACTTGTCCACCGAAATCAAAAGTGGAGATCTACTCCATTGTTCAGAGCTTCAGGAGCCTTGAAAACTACTGCCACTACACTACTTTCCTACCATAGTGTCGACCTTCCTAACTCCAGGATCTGATGACACATGTCCTCCTACTTCAACAGTGAGGATATGCTCCGACTTTTGACCCTTTGAGAGTTCTCACCTCACCTTAACCTTATTCCTATGGAGTGTTATGCCTTCAGACCTCTAGATCTACTGACACATGTCCATTTCAAATGGACGATTGATATGGGCTCCAAATATTCATAGCTTTGGGAGTCTC
This sequence comes from Picea engelmannii, assembly GCA_009831015.1. Taxonomy (NCBI): domain Eukaryota; kingdom Viridiplantae; phylum Streptophyta; class Pinopsida; order Pinales; family Pinaceae; genus Picea; species Picea engelmannii. The sequence goes on along the minus strand of ML789934.1, from coordinate 136,344 downwards.
ATATACTCTACACCTTTGTTAATCCGGATAGTCGTATCTTCAAACTATTCCTAATCTGCTGACACACATCCTTTGGAAATGGACAATCCAGATCCACTTCGGCTCCCCACGACTTCGGGAGTCCACTTCTCTTCTGAACACAAGTATGAAAAATCTTCGGACTTCCGGACTACAAAGAATGCTCAAGGTTAAACCCAAGGAAACTTACTTGGATCCGACGGTCGTTGATCCACACGCTGAGATCCAATGACTGTGATTTGTCCTCCTCCATGCGCGGTCCTCCTTTGTTTTGGACTCTGATCTGATGGTTGAGATTTCTTTCAACAGATGATCCAACGATAGTTGTATCTCCTCCTCTGTTGACTCTGCTTTCCTTTCACTAAATTAATTTTCAATAAACTTCAAAGGCTCTTCCTTTTCTCACACTACACCTCCTGATATTGAAATGCTTTAAAAATTTAAAGGGGCTCAACCCTTTGAATGTTTCTCTCCTGTAGGGATGTCTGTTGGCCTCTTCTTGTGTTCTTGGGAAAATGCTACTCCTCCCGAGCTTTGATCTTGAAGTAGGCTCACGTGTGCTCACCTTGCACTTCCTTCATAGTCTAGGACTCAGACTGTCTCTGCCTTCTACAATCCTTACATAGGCCTTTCTATGCACGACGACACTAACTCTCTTGAGATTTGAACTTTCTCAACGTTTCTAAGGGTCTTGGCCCTTTGTTCCTTTAAAGGAATTCTTGTGCCTTCCTGGTAATCTGTGCTCGTCCTCTTGAGATTATGGACTTTGAAATGGTGCTCAGTGCATTCCTAGCACTGACTTCTCTTCAAGTCTTGGACTCCAAAGACTCCAATCATGCACTCCTTGCACTCGTCTCCCTTGAGAATTTATCAACACCTATATAAGTATTGTCCCAGTGCACTCCTTGCATGAGTCTTCTCCTGAGTCCTGAACTCTTTAGGATCACTGGTGCACTCCTTGCAGAAAATTTCTCCAGAGTGCTCAGTAACACTGGTTCTCCTTCTCATCCAACTAGCTATTAGAGTGTTTAGTATCTCTGATGTTTCTTTTGAGCTTCATAATGATTTTGGTGTTCCCACCTAGCACACTCTTCTTTGAACTCAAGAGAGATTTCAAGTGCACTCCTTGCATTGGCTTCACAACATTTTCAATCACTCTGGTGTGCACTCCTTGCACAAGCCTAAGGGCCCATAACTACTCAGAACCTTACCAAGATAGAGAAGTCTATCTAAACCTACAAATGTAACTTATTTGCATACATATACAACATACATGAATAAATACATAAAAACATTCAGAGAATAACCTTTCATCACACATAAGAACACAAACACCTCATATGCAGGAAGAACTACTTTTGTATTATATCTGAATGTATCTGTACAAAGACTTATAAGGGATAGACTGCAATAGAGTCTCATCACTTATCCTTTCCTCTCTTGAGATCTCTCTACTATCTCATCCTCCTAACACTAATGAATTTTGAAACAATATATTTTTACAAAAGAGGGGCTCGTCGAGCCTTCCCTCCAACTACCTACTGGCATTGAACTGCATTCAATTACAATCAATGGACAACTAGTCCGAGCTAGGCCTAAACCTATATACCTGTCAACGATTAAAGGAGACTCCTCATGCAACCTGTACAAAGGAACATGTCTCAAATTCTTTGAGCCTTACAACATTTATTACATTCAATTGTATTTAAAAATTTTAAATTTAGGCGCAAAATGAGAGGACTAGCGCTTCTCTTTCCTTGGAATTGGTTCCTCCAAGTGCACTGATGCATTGGCTTCCTAGCGCTTGATGAGGTGGAGTGATGCTCCTACATAAATAATCAGGAGCGTTCCCAAAAATGAGTCATTATCCTTAAATGGTCATATCCAACCAATATCAGTCACAAGGGTAGCCAAAATGGTGACTGGGCCTTCTATTCAAATAAGTTGTTATCTTATGTTTAGATGTTGGTTTTCTCTAGGCAGGGTTTTTTTTCTTGTCATAAAGGTCTCTGGTTTAAAGTATATAAGAATAAAATGTAAACTGATTTTAAATTTTGTCCGACTGGGTATGACTTTACAGATAGTAAGGTCTTGGTTCTTGGGTTGGTTTCCTCTGTTGGCATCCCAAGCAACATGATCCCTTGAATGTACACTAACTTTTGTTAATAGAAGGTAATAAAATCTGCTATCTTAAAAAAATATTACATTGTATGTTAGTTTAATTTCATTCAAACTCATAAAAAATCACAAATTACAACATCAATGCCATAATTGGACGGATTACCATTTCAATGGACAAATGTATAATTTGGCCCCTTTATCAAATAATCCTATGAAGTTGACAATGGTCATTTTTCTCATGTTAATGTTTTAGCACTAAAAGAAGGGAGAAATACAAGATTACCCACATGGAGGCATTTTTCATATATGTACTAACATCTCAAGGATCCATTCCAAACTATTGCATGAGAGGAAAATATTTCTTTATTCCTTGTGACACTTTGCATGACCTTGTAACAAAGGAGGTTAATTTCTTTCCAAATTTCAATGGTGAAGGTGGCATAATTACATTAGTGCATATTTATATTTATGAAAGTAATATCCTCTTACTAAATATTGTTGAAGAAGATGTTGCATGCAATTTATTTGTCTTCACCTTTGAAGGAAAATTTCAATATTGGTATTCTTACTTACATGTTTGGTCATTTCACAATTGGAAACATTTCAAGGAAGTCTTTGAGGATGTTCACGAAAATTATGAAATATAAAATTTGTACCAGGAATTAAATAGTATGTGTAAATAACATGATGAACATGTTAAATATTTCAATATGAGGTTTCAATGCAAGTACTATTATCTTTGGGAGAGGCATATACCTTCACTAGATTAGTTAACTTATGAGTGTTATTTAAGTGTTATTCCTATTGAGATAGTACAGTTCATGCAAAATCGAAATTATTTAGGGTTATGTTGAGGCCACAACAACCCCCCTTTACTTTAGCTTTTACAAGTGAAAGGAAAGGCCCCCCCTACCAAAATTCACATCCCTATTTCTTAATCCTCTACTGCTTGAGCCTAATTCTATCCTTTGTCTACCTTGAGGGGGTTGGAGGTTCGATTTATGATTTACTTTGATGGAGATAAATTATTCATTTTTTCTCTTATGGTTTCAAATGTCTTCTTGATGCTTCTTGACCTATGATGTTTCGTTAACATTTGTATGATGCAATTGACACGTCATCTTCCAACGGTTTTTTGATTCTGATGCTTGATGATATTATGTGGCTGCAAGGTTTGGTGTTCTATTTCATGTCTTGAATGAGTTCATTGTTGAAGATTTAACGAATGGATAAATCAATTTATGCATCTTCCTTCTTGTGTGTGGTGCTTCATGTCGCCAACTTTTATACTTTCGCATGTGGATATTAATCTTTTGTTTCAAACTCTAAGTTCGAATCGCATAATCATTGATCCTTATTTTGAGTTGAGATTTGGCATGTGTAGTTTTAGGACACTCATCTACAACCACCATATTATCACTAAATAAACCCAAAACTCTCTTATAAATTGTATTAAAGGCAAGGAATATAATATGAAGTTTATGGTGTATTGGTGAGTCTCCTTTTGATTCCATGTCTAATCTCATTATTCTATGTTGCAAGAGTAGGTTTGCAGGGGCACTTCATTCATGTGATTTTTTCAACCTTGAGAGACATGTGGAGGAATCTCTTGATCCTTATCCACAACCTTGAACTTGATTCTTTCCAGGATTCTCCTTATCATGATGTAGATTACCTTGGCTTGTAGTTTCCTCAAGGTCTGAAGCCCCCATGGCTATCAAATCCACCTTTCTTGCAATATTGTCCCTAAACCTCTTTAGATTGATCTATACTAGGTCCTTCTCGGTCTTACCTGTCACTAAAACCTAGGCCAAAATCCCATTCAGCTCCTTGGTTGTATGTCCTTGTCATGTCGTCATTTGATGCTTGTTCGCTATCTGGCGCATTTGTATCGTGCATAGTGGCTTGGTGTAAAGAAATTTTCCTTTACCTAGTTGTATTCCCACTCCTCGCAATCTTAGAATGTACACCCTTTTATATGTGCATATTAATTGGACTGAACTATGTCGTGCGCTTGGCTGGATTCGATCTCTTTTTTCCACTCGTCACTACTTGTGACATTAAATCATCACATGGAGTGTCGTATTCCTCCCCTTCTTCGATTCCCCTTCATCGCAACTGAATCACAATATTCTTCATCATTGTATGACCTAGCTCCTCTCCATGATGCTTGATTTCTTAAATCCTACCTTATATGCCTTATTTCATTGTGGAACCCTGAACGATGGAACCATGCGAGACATGTAACCTTGACTTGTGTAATTTGGCTTAATTTCTTAAATTATAATTTTTTATTTATTTTTTTATCTTTGTACATATTTTTTGTATATATTTTTATTTTATTTCATTTTTATTTTATTTATTTTTAATTTTAATTTAATTTATTTTTGTTTTTATTTATATTCATTTTTCCTATGTTTTTGCAAAACCACATGGTATTTCCTATGATTTTTCCCCATGGTTTTCCCCTAGAATTACTTTAGGTATTTATTTTTACTTAAGGGAAAACTACTTCACATTAAATATTTTTTTTACATCGGGTAAATACATTGTTACATGGATAAAGTAATTTATATTATATAAACAAACCATTCGTTACCTAGTGTGTTTTGACCAAGACCTAGGGTGTAATATCTACTTTTTTTAAATAACTTTTTTTATTTGTTTTATTTTGTATATATATTCATTTTATTTTTTATTCTAATTCTAATTTCTTTTTTTCTCTTTTACCCCCCTAAACCCTAAGTTGTACATACCCATTTTAGTTTTCCTCTTTTGATTTTGTTTTAATTTAGCTATTTTTTATTTCTCCCTCACCCACCAAAATCTAACGTAACATCCAAGGTCCACCCCCATTGGTATTCACATGTTCTATACAACAATTTCCATGAGAAATCAATGATTAAGATACCTCCTTATATTTAGGAAGGCCTTCCTATTTTATAGGATTTCCCTCCCCTCCCGAATGGCATGGGAATTATATTACCTATTAAAATAATTTTTTATTCCCAAATGTCTAGAAACCTTCACATGTTATATTATAATAATTTTCTTGGACCTTAATTCCATTAAGATTCAACAAGAAGAACCTAGTGAAAATTATGCACCTACACTAGGATGGAGCCTCAAGCTATTTTTAGGTGGAAGTCTATTTTTAGATGATGAGAAAATTCTATTTATAGATGGTGAGCGAATTCTATTTATAGATGTCTGTTGACTATTATTATCCCTTGATAATAGTTGGACAATAAATATTAATCTATTCTCAATGAGCACTTGGAAATAGTTAACTGAAGTGGAAAATCAGTTAGCTATAGGAAATTCAAGTTCAAAAGTTGATTGGTAGGACATGCAAGTCAAATTAGTTGTAACTGAGTGATTCGAAGTTGTAACAGAGTTATATGTGTAGTTATGTGAGTTGTAAAGTAGTTTAACTCAGTTAAGTGAGTTAAGCTCAGTTGTACTAGTTGTAACTGAACTTACACTAGTGAGAGATCAATGAATTAATTATCAATTAATTCACAATCAGTGATCTCACATGCAACTGCAGATTTACCACTGTTAACTACATGCATGTCAGATCCAGTGGAGACTTAGTTGAGATAACAGGTGAAAGGGATAGTTTCACTATCAGTTGTGACATTAGTGAGTGCACTCCTACAACCACACATAGTGGATGTTCCCATGAGGAATGCACAACCTAGGCAAGAGAGATTCATTCATTGCAGGGATTTCCATCAACAAGGATTTGCGCAGAGGAGGCAGGTTGTCTAGAGGCAGTAAATTGGCACATGCATTTGCCAATTTTTGTATGACAGTGTAAGACGATTGTATATTGTACTGAGAGATCTTGGATTAGATTTTTTTATAATATTGTTTCATGATCCATGATATATACATAATATATGATAGTGGGGTTTTTATCTTTATGCTTTCCCGGTAAAACATCTGTATTATGTGTGATTGATCTCTCTTCTTGATATTGCAATTGGCCATCGTGTTTTAAATTCTGCAAGAATTTTAGTAGAAGCGATTATGTGTTTAACAGTGACATATAATTGTTATATCAGGAAAATCCAGGCAATACATAATTTGTATTAAAGTTTCTACAAATCCTAACTCATGCGAGAGCTCATGAGAGAGCTCACTAGGACCATGACCATGCAACACATTGTGGAGAATATATA
>ML789934.1:115832-129975 GCA_009831015.1 Picea engelmannii | reverse complement strand
GCGCATATTATTTAATATTATTTTATGAGTATGGGGAAGTGTGCACACATGTGGAATATATTATTTTAATATTATTCCTTAGACCCATTGAGCTTAATATTGCTATGTCATTAGAAGAACTCATCGTGGGTTTACCATTAGAAGTGTGAACTAGAGTGGGAAGCCTATGTCGTCATCGAAAGATTTAAAAACTTACCACCTCCCTTACCCAACCTTTCAACGACTAACCCATATGGATCATGCAATATTATAATATTGTCATTAAGGATTGTTTTGTTATTATTCATGGAAGCGTGCACCAAGGGAAGGATTATTATTTTAATGTTTTCCATTGTTTTCGTAAGTTACCATGGGAACTTACCTCTTATCCAGACTTACCACCCTCTCGACAAGCCCCATTACCGATGACCATGCATTACTTAATGGAAAATTATTTAAATAATTAATCTTGAAGAATGTGCATACATTGAAATTCCATTATTTTAATATTTTTGGGAAGTGTGTGTTATGGGAAATATTTTTATTTTAATGTTTTATGTCATCGTAGGGAGTGAGTGTGGAGTGGAGTGTGATCTAGAGTGTGAGTTATCGTCATCGTCAGAAGTTACTATAACTATTTACCATTTAACAAGACCAAACCTCGACGATACGACCATGAACTTAATATATTTTATTTGAAGAATATTTTATTATTCTTCATGGAAGTGTGCACCCATTGAAATAGACATTATTTTAATAAAATTATGGGGAAATGTGCATTATTATTATAATATAGGAATTGAAGTGAACCACCACTAGAGTACATCATCATTGGGAGTGAGTGAGCTAGAGTTGATCGTAGTCGGGAGTGTCAACTAGAGTGTGAGTACACCAACATTCCTGACCATATAACCTCGACGATGAAGACTTGGGCTTGGGCATTTTAATGTCAATGACAAAGACTTTGGGGGATTTGAAGAATATCATATGGGGATTTTATACCCAAAAAATATGTCCATGTTGGTGGGGGGAATTATTGTTTTATTTATTTATTTTTTTGTTATTTTTGTTTTTATTTATTTAATTTATTATTTTAATTTTAAGTTAATTTAATTTTTTTAAATTTATTGATTACTAGTTTTTTTTTTTTTTTCATCTGGTTCAAAACACTGGCTATCGATGTTCTCTATGCCCACATAAATCCCCCCCCCAAATCCATGAAAGAACATAGGGAGGCCGAGTATTTTCGAAATATTAAGGGCTCAACAACAAGAGCATCTTATAGACCCATCTAAGGGCATGACATGTCACTCACAAGGAATTGAACCTGGGTGGGGAGGGTAACAATCATTCCTCCCAACCACCCAAGCTACATCCAATAGACATTGTTTACTAGTTTCACATAGGTATGGGGGGTAATTATTATTATTTTGTTATTTTTATTTTAGTAAATTTTCTCATTTTTTTTAATTTTTAATTTTATTATTTCCTAGTTTTACGAGAATTCAGGGAATATTTTAATATTTATTAGTTTAATTTTAGTAATTTTTATTTTCACATTAGTGGGGGTAATTAGATGATTTTTATTTTAATTTAGATTAAGGAAAATTTATTAACTGTTTTTATTACTTGTAATTAATCTAGCACAATGTAATTAATTTTGTTATTTTCCATTTTATTTTATTTTTTTAATTCATTTATGATGCAGGAGAATCACTTCACCTTAGAAATGCGCCAGCTAGATGACACATTTAGTGTGCATTCAAGGAAGGAAGAGGCACCAACCCTCTCATTTTCAAATTTCAATTTGTAATTAAATGCAATTGAATGTTTGTAAGGCTAGTAGAGCCAAGCCATGCTTTTGTGCAAGCTATAGATAGGATCGCCTTTAATGGTTGACAGGATGAGATCTAGATCAGATTCGGACTAGATAGCCATTGAATGTAATTCAATGAAAATTAATGAGAGTAGGTAGCTTGGAGGGAAGAGCTCGAGGAGCCCCTTTTGAAAAATATCTTTGTATCTAGACTCATTAGAACTAGAAGTTAGAGAAGAGAAGAGAAGAGAGTCGAGACTCGATTGCAGTCCGAGCTTTTGTAACCTTTGTATAGGCATTCTGAGATTAATACAAATAGAGCAGTTTTCCTGCATATTGTATTGTGTGTGTTTATGAATGTATTTATGTGTTTATATGAATATGCTATAGATGTATGTTAGGTTCCATCTGCAGGGATATATAGAATTTGATATCTCTGAGTTTGTTGATTCCAGTCTGGGTTCTTTGTGGCTTCATGAAAGGGGTTGCATGATAGAGTACTGAGGACTCTGTAAGCCAGTGCAAGAGTGCACATCTGATTTCTTTGGAATTCAAGCAAAGATGTACCAGGAGGGCGCACCAGAGGAATCATAAATTCAAGGGGAGAAGCCTCAAGGTTGTTGAATACCTTGGAGGTATGACTGTGCTGAGGAGGGCACAGAGAGAAGACATAATCATTGAGTATTCTATAAATCTCTATTAGGAGGGCATCGAGCGAGTGCATAGAGTGCACAGAAGGAACTATTTTTCGAGTTTAGAGATAAGAGAAGTGTCGCTGAGGAGACACTTACAGAGTTACTGAACACTCTGTTGGCTCAACAAGGCGTTCTTGAGTGAGAATTTTCCAGGATGGCACTACATCCCTTCAAGGAGGGAAAGGGACAGAGTTGTTGAATACTCTAGAGGAATACTTGTGCAAGGAGTGCATCAGGTCAACACTCATATGAAGTGTTGATAGACGACTATCTAAAGGTTAGTCAAGCACAAGGAGTGTGCATAGAAGCAAACTGTTCAAGTTCGAGAAGCTCAGGAGGTCAAGCATAGAAGTGTTTCAAGAGGAGAACCAATAATATTCTAAGGAGTACGTAGAAGGGATGAGTCCCTCAGAGACTGAGAATTTGAAAAGATAAGAAGAGATAGCATTCCCAGAACGCAGACGAGACCCAAAGTTTTAGGGCTCATAGGAGAATAAATTGAAGGTCGAAGCCTTTGACACTTAGAAAATATTCCAAGCCAGGAAGAAATCGTAAGATCAGGAGGAGGAGTGTCAGAAGCCATCAAATAAGATGCAAAGGATAAGATCTGGACCATTAATTCCACATCCAAATGCATAGAGGAATGCACACAAGGAAGATTGGATTTGAACCGTCAGATTTGAGAGCAAAGGACCGATAGCTATCGAATCCGGAAGAAGGTGCATGAGGTTTAACCTTGTGTGTGCAGAGGAGAAAAAACTCGTCAACGTTCTGATTAGATCATAATCGTCCATAAGGAGGACATGTGGTGAGAGCTCATCGTTTCACTGACTCAATACTAAAGAAATTCAACGGAGGGAGCAACGAGGACTCAGGATAGGAGAATTTACGACTTGATCACAACTATTGATTGAGGAGAGACTTGGACCGTTGATCATCCAAGGTAGAATTATTGTCATTTGGGTATCAAGAGTTGGGAGGACAGAAGTCCTTGACTTCCACATCATCGATATGTGAAATGCGATGAGCGCCTTTTGGGCTCTTTCAGTGGTCTTAGGTCAGTGTCACATGAGGCCGAGATAAGGGAGGATCCAGAGGACCGTTAAGCCCTATTTCGGGTTTTGGAATTCGAAGGAATAACGGCGACCACCTTTTGGGATTGCCTTGGTCACAGGAAAGGGTCATGTGGAGGAAGACCAAGGGAGGAGCTAGTTGTGGGACTAGGCTCCATTTTGGATATTGGGGATTCGGGAAACATGAGCTAAGTGGGGCTCACATATAGGAGTCTCGAAATCCTGAAAAGTGAAACACCTTTTGGTGTGGCCTGAGGTCATAGTGTCATCATCGTGTGAAGGAAGGCTCGTGCCTAGTGCAAGTTCGCACAGGTAGGGTTTTCGTGGAAGGACCTATGGATATATGTAGAGTTGAAGGTTCTAGTGGGAACTAAAGGAGCTACTTCAGCTCAAAGGGAGTTGTATGAACGATCCTTGATCGAGAGGTCAACGGACCCTTCCGAGGCAGAGGTAGGGGGATTACATCAAGTGGTATCAGAGCCACTTTTTGTCTATAGACAAAAGGTAGAGGGAGGCAGAGTAAGTAAGGATAATACTCTGATACACACCATCAAGTGGTATCAGAGAAAGATTTTTCGTCCGTATATTTCAAGCGAGGGAAAAGATGGAAATGCTCTCAGTTGTAGAGTGACAGTAGCAGACTTTCCAGGAGGGCAGATTGAAAGTGAATATGGCTACTGAAGGTCATGAACATGGTCAAGGCAAGGACCGCCAATAGAAAATCAAGACTGACATAGATAAAGAACTCAGTGAGGTAAGAGCACGAATGGAAAAGATTGCATTGAAAATGAAATGAGATGTAAAGGTGCATTGGGTATATGAGTGGCCCATAAAGAAGAGATTGAAGTGGCCAGTCAAGAAATTGTTGGCCAGAGGACAATGAAAGATGTTAAAAGGATGGCTGAGGTATGTTGAAAGCCTCAAGAGTGAAGAGGAAGTGGTTCACATCTGTGAACCAGAAGCTGGGAGAAATCTCAGTGATGATGAGGAGAAGAGATCACTGGATGATCTCAGAGAATGTCAAGTGGACAGTGAAGAAAGTTTAGATTGCCAAGTGGGAAATGAGATGGGATCATTGGAGGATCTCATAGACTGCCAAGAGGGCAGGGCAGAAATCCCAGGTTGCCAGGTGGGCAAGGGAAGTGAGATGAGACTATTTGATAGTCCCTTGAACTTAGAAGTGAGTTCATATCAACAAGAGGAGATGACAGAGGAGGATATGAAATGCATTTTGGTCATTGGGGGAATTCATATATTCCTACCAAATAGCCCAGTGGAGGCTAGGGAATGTGTTACAGATGAAGCAACAGAAGAAGGATAACCAGTAGTGATTGTCATAGAGAAAGAAGAAATGGAGAAGCCATCAGAATCTGCCCCAACAGAAGAAGAGAATGTAGATAAGATGCTCACTCCATGGGAGAAGGAGTTAGATATGATGGAGGATTGGTTGAACAATATAGAACCAATAGATGACTTCCATGAGAAGACAATCATGCATATTTTGGGAGAAGAGCATTCAACAGAATTGCTTAGAAATTTCAGCCAGGGAACTGGACAGATGATGACTACAGCACTGAGGCCTGCAGTAGAAAATGAAGTAGAATTCCTGTCTGGGGTGCAGTTGGAGGAAGCTGGAGCTGAACCAGCAGGATAAATGACAGAAGCTAATCTATCAGAGGAGAAAGCTAAGTAGCAGTAGCTCAGTGAGGAGACTACAGAGTTGGAATCTGTAGTAGAGTGGCAAGTCAAGGCCATAAGATATGAAGAAAATCTCAAGGGGGATCTAGTTGATCTACCCGTTAATGAGGAGGAAGTGTAGCGGAGAAGACCACATAACAAGAAACAACCATTGGAGAAGTTGGATAGAGTGATAGAAGAAATCAAAAGGATGATGTTGAGTTCAACAGTAGAAACAACCAATGAGGGGAAGCTAAGTAGAAGGGAGCCTACAAAAGCAACAGGGCAGTAGCAGTAACAACAGTGAGGCAATGGAGCAGATGGACAAATCCAAAGGACAGTTTGGGATCCAGGTGGATTTCAACATGGTTGGGATCTCATGAGTAGGATCTCATAATTTTTCCACAGCAATGGAGTATGATGCATGAGCATCGCTTCACCTCAGCAACGTGCCAGCTAGACAACACATTCAGTGTGCATTCAAGGAAGGGAGAGGTTCTAGCCCTCTCATTTTCAAATTTCAATTTGTAATTAAATGCAATTGAATGTTTTTAAGGCTGGTAGAGCCAAGCCATGCTTTTGCACAGGTTGTATATAGGGTCGCCTTTAATGGTTGACAGGTTGAGATCTAGATCCGATTCGGACTAAACAACCATTGAATGTAATTCAATGAAAATTAATGAGAGTAGGTAGCTATGAGGGAAGAGCTCGAGGAGCCTCTTTTGAAAAATATCTTTGGATATAGACTCATTAGAACCAGAAGGTAGAGAAGATAAGAGAAGAGAGAGCCGAGACTCAATTGCAGTCCGAGATTTTGTAACCTTTGTATAGGAATTTTGAGATTAAACATACAAAGTAGTTTTTCCTGCATATTGTATTGTGTGTGTTTATGAATGTCTTCATGTGTTTATATGCATATGATGTAGATATATGTTTGGTTCCATCTGCAGGGATAAAAATAATTTTCTATCTGTGATTTTGTTGATTTTAGTCTGGGTTCTTTGTGGCTTCATGAAAGGGGTTGCATGACAGAGTACTGAGGACTCTGTAAGCCAATGCAAGAGTGCACATTTGAGTTCTGTTGAATTCAGGAAAAGACATGCTAGGAGGGTGCACCAGAGGAATCACAAATTCAAGGGGAGAATCCTCAAGGTTGTTGAATACCTTGGAGGTATGAATATGTTGAGGAGGGCACAAAAAGAAGAAAAAATTGTTGAGTATTATTTAAAGCTTTGCCAGGAGGGCATCGAGCGAGTGCATAGAGTGCATAGAAGGAACTCTTTTTTGAGTTCAGAGATAAGAGAAGTGTCGTCAAGGAGACACTTACAGATTTACTGCACACAATGTTGGCTCAACAGGGTGTTCTTGAGCGAGAATTTGCCAAGAGGGCACTTACATCCCTTCAAGGAGAGAAAGGGACAGAGTTGTTGAATACTCTGGAGGAATACCTGTGCAAGGAGTGCATCATGCAAACACTCATATGAAGTGTTGATAGACAACTATCTGAAGGTTATTCAAGAATAAGGAGTGTGCACATAAGTGAACTGTTCAAGTTCGAGAAGCTCAGGAGGTCGAGTGCAGAAGTGTTCCAGGAGGAGCACCAATAATCTTCTAAGGAGGACGCAGAAGGGCCGAATCCCTTAGAGACTGAGAAGTTGAAAATATCAGGAGAGATAATGTTCCCAGAACGTAGACGAGAGCTAAAGTTTGAAGGCTCGTAGGAGAAGAAATCAATGGTTGAAGCCTTCGACACTTAGAAAATATTCCAAGCCAGGAAGAAATCACAAGCTCAAGAGGAGGAGCATCGGTAGCTATCGAATAAGCTGCAGAGGAGAATATCTGGACTATTAATTCCACATCCATATGCACAGAGGAATGCGCATAGGGAATATCATATTTGAACCGTCATATCTGAGCGTAGAGGACCGATAGTCGTCAGATCCGAAAGAAGGCACACGAGGTTTAACCTTGTGTGTGTAGAGGAGAACGGACTCGTCAATGTTCCGATTAGATCAGAACCATCCATCAAGAGGACATGTGGTGAGAGCTCAACATTTTTCTAACTCGCTACTGAAGAAAGTCAATGGAGGGAACAACGAGGACTTGTGAAAGGTGAATTTGTGACTTGATCACAACCGTTGATTGAGGAAAGAATTGGATCGTTGATCATCCAAGGGAGAATTATCGACATTGGGGTATCAGGAGTTGGGAGGATAGAAGTCCGTGACTTCTACATCACCGATATGAGAAATGCGACAAGCGCCTTTTGGGCTCTTTCAGTGGTCTTAGGATAGGGTCACATGAGGTCGAGATAAGGGAGGAGCCAGAGGAATGTTAAGCCCTATTTTGGGTTTTGGAACTCGAAGAAGTCAGAAGGACTCACAACATATTTCATGAAACATGAAATATAGACAACCACCTTTTGGGATTAGCCCTGGTCATAGGAAAGGGTCACGTGGAGGAAGACAAAGGGAGGAGCTAGCCGTGGTACTAGGCTCCATTTCGAAGATCGGGGATTTGAGAAACAAGAGCTAAGTGGGGCTCACATATAGGATTCCCGAAATCCCAAAAAGTGAAACTCCTTTTGGCGTGGCCTGAGGTCATAGTGCCATGGTCGTGTGAAGGAAGGCTCATGCCTAGTGCAAGTTCATGCAGGTGGGGTTTTTGTGGAAGGACCCATGGATATATGCAAAGTTGAAGGTTATAGTGGGAACTAAATGAGCCGCTTCGTCTCAAAGGGAAGTGTATGAACAATCCTTGACCGGGAGGTCAGAAGGCCCTGATGAGGTAGAGGTAGGGGGACTGCATCAATTTACATATTTTCCTAATTAAAAAAAGGAACATTAGATAAAATTATACTTCAAGCCACAGGTCCCATGCTGTTATGACCCAAGGGGGGGCATATATATGGCTAAATGTATATGACATGACCCAAAGGGGGGGCATATATGGGCCTAAATGTACATGTAATGTGTAAATACATATGTCATAGGGTCGACCTAGTGATAAAGGGGCCTCATGTGCAAGTGTGAATAGCTATATATAAGAGATCATGTATTCATTATTGAGATGTAAATTGTGAAGTATGAAAGGTATTTGGTTATTTGGAGGGGGTTCCCCTATTCTTCAAGGAGTTATTATGTAACTTATCTATCTTGGAGTTGTGCTCCATGTTGACATTTTGTACATGGTGTGTACTTCTATTATTTTTTAATATTTTTGGATCATAACACATGCCTAGCCAGGTTCTTATTTGAAATTACCTATAGGGGCTAAAATAATTTATATCACTAAGTGTTGAACTCTCTTATGCATGTGGGATTTTTATTTGTAGGTTAAGGATCAACGACCTATATTCACCCACATGCATGATCGACGATTGTTGGGAAACATTTTTCAAATGAGTATAAATTGGGTTACCGTTGTCGGAATTGAGCCTATGATACCTTGTTGAAAAGGTATCAGGAAAATGAATGCAGTGGAAGAGGTATTCAAGCCATACATGTGATGAAATAAATTAGAAAACACACACAAAATAAGACCACATATTTGGAGGAAAACATGGATGTGCATACTTCAAACAACCATATTTGGGGCTACAAGAAATGAAATCAATCCCAAGATGGCTTTCTCGAAATTTGGATGGGTGAAGAACAAGATGGGATAACAATTGTTGAAAGATGAAGAGAAAAAAATTCCAAAAAATTCAAAACATAGAAGGAACCCAAATTTAGTTGAAGAACATGCTATGTTATGCTCCAACAATCATATCTCAAGATACAGTTAATGAAATTGGAACAACAATAGCTCAATGGAAAGATGAGATAGATGAAAATAATATAAAAAGATATTAATCAACAAGAAAACACCATAAACTCCAAGAATAGATCAAGGAACAAAAAATGATTCCAATAGGAAGAGATACTAATATTTGCAAATGAATGTAATTTATGAACCTCCTGAGGACAAAAATAACCACTCAGGAGTCTCTTCAACTTCCATTTGTAACTCTTGCATATTCATTTAAAAAAATGTAAAATAAATTAAGGGAAAATGAAACAAGCAACCATGAGAGATAAAGAGTCTCTCTTGTTTTATAAAAGAGAGCTCGCTAAATGTAACAAAGGGGACTTTTTCCCTTTGTAAACAAAATATGGTACTATTACTTCTGAGGGAATAAAGAGCAAGAGGAATTTCGAAAATTTGTGGCTTTGATGAATGTATATGAGACTATTCTTTGTGCATTTATCTTATGCTTGAGTAGCATAGGATACTATTGTATGAACTATTTCTTCACTCTATTCTATCTTCTCAAGTTGTCACATGTTTCCTTATGAGTACATAAATAAAATTATGAATGCATTGTATAACTAATTTTACATGTATCTGTAGAATTGTTGGTATCAATTGTCACTAGCATACATGAACTATTTCTGGTTCCAATAATATTATCTCTCAGTATACTCATTCTTTTATCTTTTATCTCGGGATATGTTAGAAGTAGCTAGGATAATATTAGTTTTCTTTTAGTTAGATTAGAATTAGGATTAATTATAACTCTTTGGGGGATAGTTCACCGTATTTCCCCTTTTTCTTCTTTTAATTTTGAGTGGAAATGAGGCCCACATACTTGTCAGAAATGCTACACCAAATGAGAGTAGGTCTAATTGGGACCTACCATTGGGCATTGTCCCTTACCTACTTGATAGGCCATTTGGAACCATCAATAGGTTTTTACCTATATATAATCTCACATGTTTTATTTTTATGTTTTCTTTACTTAGAATATTTTCAATCCATGGTAGGTTCATAACCTTTCTCATCAAGTTTCGTGTTAGACAAAATAAACTTTTATTCTCTGTCACATCCATATTGCACCATGACTTAGCCAATTCTTAATTTCTCCCATAACAGAGGGTTCACGGGTTGGTATTATCATTCTCATTCAATTCCACTCTTCTGCAATCATCAAAATGCACCTTATTGTTTCACGACCTTCATTTTTCAATTTACTTAGAATATTTTAGAAGTTTCTTAGCACGACGAGTTCACGGGTTGGAAGACTTGCGGGTTCATGTTTTGCCATTTCATTTTCTTTTGTTCTATGAGTCTGACCGACTCTTGACTCTCTTGATATATCAATACTTAACTGATTTTCAATATCACTATGGGTTGGCAGGCTCATATTGTTTCCCTCACTTCTTGAGATCTACATCCGATCCTCCATCATATTACATATATCAGTTTTCATTTTCTCCAAGACTTATTAAATGCTAATCTTACAGAGGATAATATTTAATTAAATTTTGAAAAGGTCATTATTAATGGAAGATTTCTTGAGGTAATATTTCATTTAATTTGCAATAACTCTTTCATCAAAAATGGAGTTGTGAGTTATATTATCAAAAGGGGATTTACTTCGAAATTAATACTTCTAAGTGAATATAAAAAATTCTGCCAACTTTCAAACAATATGGTAGTGAAAGGAAGAGAACATTTATGTGGGGATACTTTGAATTTATTTGGGCAAGAGGACCAAAGGTTCTAGTGGTTGAGGTCTTATTGGTATTTTTCTTCACTACCACTACCAGAAAGAAATGAAAATATAGTTTGAACGTCAGACATCACTTCAGCAGGGTGTGTACCAGAAGTTTTTGACTCTAGGGAAATTGTTTCTTGGTGTGTTGATAAATATGAAAAAAACCAGAGAGTGATTCAACTTCAAGGGGAATATCCTATTTCCTTTTCTCCATCAGTTTTCATAAGGATTCTAAAGCTCCCTGAGTCAACCATCACATACAAAGGGGAAGAAGCTAGACAATTTATTAAGGAAATAAATTCTAGACTTGAACTCTTGCAGGAATACCTTGAATATACTGGCACGATGCCAGAGGATTTATCAAATATTTAGGTAAATTTGCTCAAAAATCCTTATAAATAGATTGCATGGTTCTTTATGATAATTACAGGTCATGATTCAACAATGAAAATCCCTTGATTATCCCTTTACATTTTTTATTTTACAGTTCATGAGAAGGAAAACTTCAATTGGGCGAAGATTATTTCCATAGAAATTTCCTCATAATTAGAAAATTTTAGGGAAAACAAAAGGTTTTACAAGTCTCCATACTTGATATTTGTTATCACTTATTTTCATGCTTTTAAATTTCTAAGTATCCAAAGGAGGGTCAACTGTAAAATTGATCCAGTATGAATGTGGTACCAATCCCTTTGGAGACATAGAATTACTTATCATTTTTATGAAGTCTATAATGGATTCGTTTCTATTTTAAGAAACTCATGTTTGGTCAAAAAACATCTAGATTATCTATGGAAACATCAAAATTCCTAGATAGAAATGGGAGTTATGAGAAAATGGAGCATTACATTGTGACAAGAATATATTGTTCTCACGAGAAGCCCTTTTATCTTCCATATTATGTTTCATATAAAAAATTTGTCATAGAGGTGGCTAGACAGTACATATTATGGGTACATTTTTTCCATGAGAAAAGGAAAAGCAATTTATTCCAATGCCACGGAGAATTGGGAAAATTTTGTTAAGAGGCGTTTCTAAAATTGATGAATTCATAGTTCAATTGGATCAATACAACTTGAAATTTACAGATGAAATCAAGGGTTTTTACCCTAATCATCTTTTCATGGACCCAATGACTTATGTTCAATAAAACACTTCACTTGCTAATACATTTTTGTTTGAATAAGAAGAAGGAGATAGCCAAGACTCACCAACACCATTTGGCAAAAGGAAAACAAAAGATATTGAGAGTATTGTGATTACTACAGATAAGCATAAACAAAGAGGAAAAGTTACAAATGAAAGAAGTTCTCATTCTCCAAGTGTATCACAAAGAAGTGGCTTACCAAATCAAAGTTCTCAGCCAATGACATCAAAACAAAATAAATATTCTACCAACAATTCCGATGATGGGGGTGATAAAAATCCTCCAAGAGGAAGATTGGAGAAGTATCGTAAACTTCAGGTCAAAATAAAAAGGCAAGGTACTCAACAAAAGGAAGAAAATATCATACCTAAAAGAGAAGTTGTGATTCAAGATATGGATCTAGACATTAACATTGAAGATATTGAGTTCCCAGATGATGAACAATGACTCTAGGGAAGCATGGAAGTTGTAGTTGAGATTGAAACTCAAGAAAAAACCTTTTTAGAAGACAAATCTTTCATAATAAAAAATGATGTATTTGACAAAAGTTTTAAAATTTTGATTTTAGAAAAAATACATTCAAAGAATAAAAGAAAATATAGATCATAATTTGATTTCAAATGTGTACCCCCTTCTAGGATTTCCAGGATTCATAAAGCTATGAGCGATGCTCTAGAAGTATCAGTGAATGACATGGAGGCCAAAAATATAATGCTCAAGGAAAGGGTGAAAGAATTAGAGTAAACTATGATGCCACCTCCTATATTTGCTACAATAGTTTCAATAGTCCAACCCTAGAAGAGCATTGATAAAACCCTAAAATTGAGTTTGAAATTGAAGGGAACATCAATTTTTCTTGTTTCAATTAGGCACTATATTGGAGGAAATATTTTAACGAGGATGTCTCTCATTTTAGAGACATGTGATTTAACAAGTAGTTTTGTCTCCCTTGGTTCTATAATTCAAAAATTCAAAGAATATTTACAATATGACTTAATAAATGACAAAGGTTTTTATAAGGATGAAATTATTAAATTTAGTTTGAAGGTTTCATTCATGAGCGAGATGAAAATAAAAGATGAATATTTGTCCTCCCTAACCTACAAGAAACAACCAAAGGAGTGTTGGATGAAAAGAATTGATACATTAAAAGAATTATTGGATGATCTTGATATCCTAAGTGTAAAAAAGGGTGAATCTTATTCAAAAATAATGAGATTAGACCTTGTAGGAACTATTGGTGAAGTACAAGATCCCAAGCTTGTTTCAAATAGAATTCTCTTGACAAGGCAACAATTGGAAGAAAATGTAGAAATATTGAAATGTATATTTAAAGGTACATTGGAAAAATACATAAATATAAATACTGAGAAGTTTAATAGTATGACCGACTATACGGAACAAAAAATTTAAAGTTGGCTTGTGGAGTACGTAAATAAAAATGAAGATATTGAAATTACATTACAACAAATTTCAATTGATTATAG
Source organism: Picea engelmannii (assembly GCA_009831015.1). Lineage (NCBI taxonomy): Eukaryota > Viridiplantae > Streptophyta > Pinopsida > Pinales > Pinaceae > Picea > Picea engelmannii. The sequence goes on along the minus strand of ML789934.1, from coordinate 116,562 downwards.
AGAATTAGAAAGTAAAATGTTATACATAAGGGTCAAACAAGAGGTATTTGTTGCTCTAATGTGTGAATATATTGAAAATTGGTTAAATTTGGCCTTAATTTAGATTATTGAAGACAATCAAATGAAAGCAGTTGGTACTAGTCAATAAACTTTCAGCAGAGAGAATATAAGAGCAACAATAACCCAAAAATGAGAGAGAGATTCTATCACAGTAAGTGCAAATTGATCACATCCTTCTCCCTTCCACTTTTAGAATTCATCCAGTTATATTTTGTCTATCACAAGGAGAATATAACCAATTTCTGATTGCTCCCTTCTATTCTCTTTTCATGTCTTTCATTTTTCCTGCCATGTTCCAACTCTTTTCTTATTTTTTCTCTTTATTTTATGGTCCACGGGAGCCAATACCAGTCCATATTAGGAAAAAATCATTTTATTTTCTTAAGACTATTAAAGTCTATATTATTTTTGAGAAAACTCTAGAGAACTACTTCGGGGTTACTTTTAATCGTATCTTTGAACTTTGAGCATTTGAGTATAAGATGTTTGAAATTAACTGCAAGATACCAGATATATAAAATATGCAAAACAGAAATGAAATGCTAGAAATAACAGAATAACAGTAAAATATCCAGCATAATCTTCACAATACACAGAAATGATTCACGAAATAGCAACAGAAATAGCACTTTGAATCAGATAGCAATGTTCACAGGCCTCTTCGAGGGGG
>ML789934.1:96416-110090 GCA_009831015.1 Picea engelmannii | reverse complement strand
GAAGATCCTTCTAGAAGCGGAAGCTTCTATTAGGTCTTCTTAGATCCGCCTTATTCTATTTTATTGAAAGGTCTTATTAATATTGACCTTTATTACATCCGAATACATTGATCTACCTATGTGCGGGTTAGGACCTTAACATTAACCTATCAAATCCTATTTTGATTTTACTAAAAAGACTCATTTAAAATTATATGATATGTTGGCCCTTCATATTTCTTCTCTTGAATGTGATAAAAAATATCTGAAACTATGATGGAAGTGAGATTCATGTTATATTTCTTATAGTTATTTTCTTTGTATTGTATTTCTGCAAATATATTATCTTACGAGTGAAAGTTCCTGGTCCATTTCTCAGGAATTCTTGATGCATATATATTATGTTCAATATTTTTATTTATTTGAATGATAAATATTTGGAGTTTTCATTTTATCACTCTCCCATTTTAATATTGTTGTCCCAATATATTCAAAGATAAATCTTTAAATAATTCAAAGAGGAGTACCACCTCTATAAAAACAAAGGTTTTTGTTTTAAATCCTCATGAGGTTGTTGTTTTGATCTTAACCGATTTAAACATCAACAAAAAGTTAGCATATGGACAAACTCAATGTATATAAAATAATTTGAAAATGCATTCTATAACTTTCCTCTAGCCCCGAGTCTTCATGATGAGATTTAGTATGAAAGTAATTCATTGGATTATGGTGTGGCTAAAATAAAATACTCAGTCAAGGATATGTGTTACAATTTTTTTTATCTTATAATATTAAATAAACTACAAGGAAAACCCTAATTTACAATATATTTTTTCAAACGTATGATATATGGAAAGCACTAGCCAAAATCACTAATAGGCTCTAAAAGACGACTATTGTGAAACATGTCAAAAGTTCTTTTGCAGAGAACACATATGATGAAGTAACTCTGAATACCTCCTTAGATATTCCAAAAACTAACAATATAAATCAAAATAATGGTACCATGGTAATTGAGTTCATTTCTTCTTTTGATTATGTCATTGAATTACAAAATGAGGATTGTGGTGTTCAATTCCCATACTTGTTCCATAAGGATGAAAATTAATGTTTGGTAGACTTTATAGAGTTTTTCTTTTTAGATATTGACATTCCATGAAACCTTGAAGTCCCAAACACTACAACCTTTATGTCTTTAGAAAATAATAATGAATCTAACCCCGACCAAGAGGAAGGAAATAAAACATTATAAGTGTTTCCCTCTTACTCATTGATACGAAGTAAGGAACATAAAATATTATAAGTGTTTCCCTCTTACTCATTGATAATGCTTCTTATCAAGTACAAATACCAGAACATAATATTTTTGAATCTCCATCTAAATATATAATTCATAAAGAGACTCAATCCATGTTTTTCAATAGTACACGAAGGGAATGACCTCAACCTTTGGAAAGTGTGATCCTTCATTAGAAAAAATTTTCCACTAGAAATAAAGGTATGGATGACTCATACAAAAAGGTGGTTGAAAGTCAATTTAATTGCCATATTATTAAAGTCAATGATGGTTAAAATAAATGCTCATTTAATTCATAAACTTGATGATGTAATACCCCTACCTCAGCAGGTTCTACTCGACCTCCCATCCTATGGATCATTCTTTCCTCCCCTTTGAGTCTGATTGACTCTTTGATTCCCCACAAGAATCCTCAACACACACACAAGTGTCTCTGCAGGTCCTTCTTCGGAGTTACACCTGTGAAAAAAAGCCTCAAGCATCAACTCTTACCCACGTGACCAACTGGCATGACCACAATCTTCGTCCAGAAATTTATTTTGGGTTTCACAACTTTGCGACCTCTTATATGAGCTCCTCTGACTCGTTCAATCCCCAAAACCCCGAAAAGGGTAAACGGGTCTTTGTCTTGTTCCTTAACTTCACTTGATGTGACCTTATATTAAAACCTAGGGCCCAAATATTTCGACACCTTGAGATTTCACGTATCGGCGGTTCCCAATGCAACAACACCCTTCACTAATAGTCGAAATCATGGTGACTCCTTGTCACGATTAATGGCCCTGATCTTCCCATGATCTAACGGTCCTGATTCTATCGGGAGTTCACGAATCGGGAGTTCGCAACTCTCAACTCCGAGTCACAACATTCTCCACGCCCCGAATTCTAAAACGACAGAATTCCAACATGAGATCGATGGTCCTCGTTGATCCAAATCCAAGGGCCACTACTCCTACTGAGATTATGAGTGTTGAAAGACACTCAGCCTTATTCTCCCCACTGATATGCAAGATCTAACAGTCCACTGTACTTTGGCGATTCTCCTGCTGAGAATTTTAACCGTCCGTTCAGGCTTCTCAAAGGATCTTACCTGAATACCTGGCGTCTTTTCCTTATAAACTTAACTTATACGAGGAAACTTCAGACCTCATCCTTCCTTCAAAAATCCTTCCAAATCTCTATCCTTCCTGAGCTTTGTTCTACTGCAAACTCAAGGAATTATAAAGGATTATTCCACGCACTCCTTGTGGCATTCACAATAACCACTGGCTATTCACGCTTCTAACTTTGTGCACTCTTTGCAACAATAGTTCTTCAACCTTTCTCCTTGGTTGGGTAAGTCTAAGACTTCAACTGGCCTGCACACACCTTGCATGGCTCTGTGCTATACCTGCACTTATGTTGGTATAAGAATCAACGGTATCCCTCCTGATATTTTCTAAGATGAAACCCAGAACCTTGTCAACGCACTCCTTGTGGACTTTCACTGCACTCTTTTGTAGGACTTCTCAGGAAGAGAAACAATTAAAACTCATACTTATTCTCTCACAGACTTCATACATTCAACATGAAATCCAAGCATCCATACACATAATATTGAAACAAATGCATAACAAATAATATGAACACACTGTAAACATACCATTCAATAGATGTAAATAGCAACCATGACACACCATGAAATGGAATCAAAGCATTCTTATATTAATTCCAGTGCTCTTGTACATGGATTCAATAGCAACAACTACCTGCTTATACAAATCCTACAATCTTTGTTCTTCTATTATGTTGCTCTCTTTCTCTACAGCTTAGAATTACAATTAGAATAATCTTTTAATACAATACATACGAGGGTGTCTTTTATGAGTTTTCCCTCCTACAGTTCTAAGCTATCTTATCATAAATTAAAAGATACCTAATTTACATTCATTACAATTAAATGCCTCCATAAATGACAAATGAGGGAAACGCTCAATATTTGTTTACAATCTCCAAAACATAAATGCAATACATCCTTTTGGTTGTAACATTAATGCTTCGTCTTTTGAAATTCAAAATGCCTTCAAAATGTGAGTTGGTGCATTTCCAGCTGTCCTCCACTTTTTCACTTGCTTTGTTGGCTTGCTTATGATGCTCCTACATCACTTAAGGATTAGAAGACTTGTGAGATATCACACATTGTATGTGTAGGCCTCATGTCTCTTTGTTATCATCTTCTATGATGCTTCTATAGAAGGAAATTTCATTTAATCTAGAAATTTAAATTGCATCTCTATTTTTGGATTTGAATAGTTAACCCAATCATACTTTGAAAAATGGAAAGCACACTAATCAATTACACTTTGCATAATTAAAATAAAACATGCAATAATTGAATGAAATTCCATAACAATATGAATACAAACTATTTTTATTAATCAACATGACTATGCTAATTTTATGAAAGATAAGATAATAACACAAACAATAAATTGGAATAAATGAAAAAATAGAAGTAAATTAATATAGTAATGAAGAAAAGAAATAATAGCACATGTTCTTTGATGAGTGTCCCATTCTTTCTTAGAATAGAGTGCCAATATTAACCTACTATTTCTGCAACAACATAGACAATGAGTGGAATTGAGACTTCTCTTGTAGTAACAAAAATAGTTTTCATAGTCTAGAATTGAGTTCTTCATCCAAAAAGTATCGTTCCCATCCTCAAATATGTTAACCTCTTTTACACGTAAAATTGGTTGTATTGAAGATAAAAAAAATACAACCATGCTATTTTTTAATGTTTTAGGATGCACATCATGCTATTCAAATTTAGGATGCACATCATGTTATTTTTTAATGTTTTAATTACCCATAGAAGGTAATGAGGTGTGCTATGTAATTACCCATAGAAGGGACCTACAACAACCATGCAACCTGTAGCATATTTTTCAAAAATGTTTATGTAGCAACTACTAAGGGTTTTTTTTCTCCTAAATTCATAGCATTCTAAAAGTAGATCTATAGCTCATGGATATGTACGAATATCAAGCCTTTTTGTTGGTCTCAAGCACCAAAATGATAGTAATGATACGTAAAAGGGAATGATTTAGAAAAGGGAAAATATGTCACAAAATTACCAAAACGAGGACTTATCATATCCGTCCAATTGAATCTATTGTATGTACTTGTGAAGCCATTTCATTTAGTGATTAGAATTACATGAGATAGGGTATAAATATTGTTGGTAAATGTTTCTCTATATATAATGGGAATGAACCTCTTTCCCCATTACATAGTAACCAAGTTTTATATCAATATCCTCCCAAAATGATTCTTCTTGTTGTTGTTTCCAAGTATAGGAGTATTCATATTTTGGTGAGGGGAACCAAATAAGTGGAAAGTGGAATCTAATACTCAACCATTGTCTCCCATTACTCTTTAATAAATTAATGTACCTTTCAAAACTATTTAATGATATACCGAAACTAGGGTAGCACAAGGGTTCTCTCTTTCTATGTTTAGTTTATAAACAATCCCATCTCCTTTGAAAAGAAAGTATATATTATAGCCTCATATGTGTTATTCATTATTCACACTCAAATATGGAAGCCCTTTGAGTTCATCAAAGGCAAGGAACAAAGATGGATTGCTTGAGTAAATTCTCGTGCTCCAAAATTACCCTAGAGGGAGAACTTTTTTCCCTTTCACCCACAAATTAGCATTTTATTTAGTATAGTCTCTATGGGTGTTACACTTCAAAATGCCACATTTGTGTTTCGCACCCTAAGTGTCGCAAGTGTCGCAAAGAGTCATAAAGTGACATATGCACCTCAGTAAGTGTCGCATGCACTGTCGCAAGTTTTGTATGCACCTTCCCAAGTGTCGCATTCACTTTGTGAGGTGTCGACTCCCCTTGAAACCATTAACAAAAGTGTTCATGACCCCTAACTCAAATGGGAGGATGAAAACCATCATTTCTAGGTCAAAACACACTTTTCCATTGGGAAAATCGACTCTTTTTTGAGCATTTATGAAGGGTGGCGCCCTTTGTCCATGTTTAGGGAGCACCGGTGCTCCCCTACCCTTGTATAGGGAGTGCCATTTTTTGTGAATGGAACCCTGTCTCTCACTGGGGGGGAGCACCATTCTTGTTGAGAGAAAGGGGGGATCTCCTCCACCTTGATCTATGGGCCAACTATTTCATAATGGGTTGGTTTTGTTCGACCATCATGCTTGGGATTAACTTTAGGGTCTAATCCAAGCCTTAAGGAACCATATCCCTCATTTTCTCATGGTTGTTGTGCCTCTCAAGACTATATATTGAGGGCTTTCCAAGGTGAAAGGGGGAATATTTTCAGGTATCAAACCTTTGATATTGGTAGATTCATGCAAGGGCTGGATGAGGAGATATTGGAGAAGTGTTGAATCATCATCCATGGATTGTAAGTATTCTCTTTGGGTTCTCATTTGAATATAATTGGCCTATTTCCTTCAAGATCATGTATTATTTCATGTGCTTGTCTATTGTTGCTTCAATCTTCGTAGATGGATTTGTTTTTCCTAATAAACTAGAGTAGGAGGTACTTGTTTCTCTTTACTTCCTATTGCAGGTATCAAATTACCAGGAGTTTGGATATCAAGCTCAGATTGGAAGCAACAAGGGAAAACTCCAAAACAAGGTGCATCACACCCTTTCTCCCTCTCTCTATGTGATTAGTTAAATTGAATTCAAAGGGATGTTAGTGTCCACTTGTAGTGTTTCTGTCTTGGTATAAAGTTCTGTAATCCAAGGGAGGTTTCATATGTCCGCATACGAAATATTCTGTAACATAAATTGGTGACTCCACTAGGGAAGGACTTTGACTAATATTTCCTTGGATCGTCTTAAGTATTTTCTTATCATTAGATATTGATTGTTGCTTGATTCTTATCTACTTCCCCTTCCCTCTTATTAATTGAAGAGATCACATAGTCATTGATTGGTTTTTCTGATTGTTTATCCTTTTGTGAGAAAGTTTTTGAATTTTTCAAAAGGGTGGCACTCCTCTGCAGTTCACACCAGGGCGCCACCTACCTGACTGGTGCTCCTCATAGGCCTACTATAGGGAACCACTTATCTAATTGCCACTCCCCCAGAGCCTGACATAAGGCACCACTCCCCTAAATGACACTCTATCTCCTTGAGAACAGGGGCCCTAGTCCCCCAATTTTGGCATTTTTGCCTCCTTCTAGTTGTTCTTTATCAGTATGATTTTGAGGGGTGTTTTTCCCAGAAACTTCTGATTATATTTGACTTTGTTTGGATTGAGGATTTCATGTTTTTCACTCATTTTCACCTTTTTGAGCTTGAAAACCTCTTCTACATTGTGATATTGTTTCACCTTGCTTTTCCCTAGTTTGGAATTTGTCTCGTGATTTTTCGATTATCTGATTGATTAGAAGAGTCTGCAAAGGTTTGTTTGGTCTTGCATTTTTGTTCAATCTTCTTTAGAACATATCACTATGTTGAATTATTGATATTATTTTTCTTTCCATAACTTAGGTTGAATAACTCTTTCTTGTTGTTCATATTTAAGGATTATTGAGTGATTTCCTCTTCCTCTTTTTCATTGTTTGCATTCTTTGAGTCTTGTCACTGTTTTGAGTGCATTTCTTGTTTGATATTTTTACTTTGTTTTCCTTTGTATATGCATTGGATTCTTGAATTGAAAGTAAGGAAGTAGAAATAACTTACATCTGATTTAGGATTCATTTCATTTATAATCAAATGAACAAAAATCAATTGCATTCAAAGTTTTTGGGTAATAAAGTGCATTGGTTTTATGCATTTGGGAATGGAAAAAGAATCTTCTCCTTTCCATAGATAGAGTTCATCGAACATAAATCCTTGCATCTCATTTTTTTTCCATGTTTTGGAGTCGAGTCCAAACATCATCATTTAAGCTTCCATATCCTTTAGTAAACAACAACCTAAAAATCATTACTGTAATTAAAATCCATCTAGAATTTTTCTTTCTAGGCGTTTGCAAACCTACACTAGCTTAAGTTTAGGGATTTGGAATAGGTGTTAAGAATACATTTCCAAATCCATAAAAAAACATAGAGTTTTGTGATAGGGAGAGAAAACCCAATTGTCATATAATCATAGCCAGGAACTGCCTCTCACATAATGGATAAACACAAGGTCACATGAAATAGAGAAATAAATATTTTCCTTCGAGGCTTAACCAATCATAGAGGAACGAGAGTATATTGTGGGGTCTTCCTGAGAATTGGTTTTTTTCATTTTGTCACAGAGCTTCGTGAATCTTGAATATTTTTGGGGTCCTGTGGAGTCTTAGCGATCCACTTAGCTTCAGTTCTCTTGAAGAATTTTGGACTTGATATCCTACCCATACGTTTGGACGTGACTGTCGACGATACCCTCCCGGAGGTTGACTATGTGTTTGTAAACTTAGTGTCCTTTATCTTTAGGGTTCATACAGGAGGTGATGGTTAAGGGGAGTATTTTTTGTACCTAGTTCATACGTTGGTCAAACTCACTCAGGATCCTTGGAGGGTAACCCACGGATATACCGTGAGGAAACTTGAACCAAGGTATAAGTCTACTAATAATTTCACCAACGTAACTGATGTACCTGCTCTATCCCATCCCCTTCTCACTTTTATCGTGCGACATTGTATCTCATCACCAACTAACGCTTCACTATGAAAATGTTTGTTTGTTTGGTTTTCTTCCGAGATTTTTTAGCGTGTGCTGCTTGTTTTTCCTTAGAAATCCCCTAGGGTTGAGTCTGTGTCTATGGCATCAATTCCTAGAACAACCAAAGAAGGGAACCATTTTCCCGGGATACCTATTGTTTCTCCTTCTTTGGGACACGTTGGTCCTCCTTATATCACTACTTTGACTCTTCCTGGACTCACTATTGGGTTACCACTCTAGTTATTTTCCACTTCGATGAACATAAATTCTCCTAGTGCTTCATCCGTTATCACACCACCCTGGGACCATCAACCTCATGTTGATCCTCTACCTTCTTCGCTCGTAGGGTATTATTCCCATTCTTCCTCTTCACCTAGTGAAATATTTGTAGCTAGTAACTAGGTAGATAAGAATAAGAAGAAAAATAAGCTAGGGGAAAAACTTAAAACCACTGCAATACATGTTGTAAGTGATCAACCAACTACTGTTCATCATGCTAGGAATGTTGATAATGTTGACAAGTCTATCAAGTCACATTGCAAGCCCAAATTCCCTTGCAATATTTGTAAGGGTGACCACCTTCTTAAGGATTTCCATGGTATTCCCAAGTTTGTAGAAGTGTGGTCTCAAGGTCATCAACTCGTGTCATCAGCCATTGTAGGTCATGTTGGTGAAAACCCATCAAATAGTGATAATCAGGTTAGCAGTAAGAAGGGTAAAGTCAAATTTCCTTGCTTGATTTGTAAGGATATGCACCACACCTACCTTTGTTCATGCATGCATGAAGCTTCATACATGTTGGAAAGGATTGTCGATGTCCAACAACAACTTTTTTCTCCCAAACTATGACCATTGGTTGATGAACTAATCAATTTGGTTCCATCATTGGTCAATCTAGTTGATCAGGTGATCCATCTAGTTCAATCACCATTTGAGTCAGTCAATCAAGTGATCAATTTGATTTAAAATTCAATCGATCCCACTCTCCCCTTGGAGAGTGAATTCAAATTGGTTGGTCCAATACCACCCTTGATCGACCCCCCTCCTTCCAAGAAGAGTGAGGTTGTTTCTCAGGTATTTCCCATTTGCGGTCCTCCCGTCCCAATGGAAACCCCTCCAAGTAATGAGGTCATTCTTTTAGATTGGGGTGCACTACCAGAATCTCGTCTCCCTTCCTATATACCTTTCGAAATCATTGTTCAATTTTGTGGTTAGTATGGTCCTCAGACTATTAATGATGAGGGAGAAATGATTAATATCTTATCCTCCATTTCTTGGCAAGCTTTAGGTTCTCCTTTGCTTGAGTCGATGACTTATAATCCGTTGGATTTTAACATAAGGGATAGTCAACCTTTAGGGATCCCTCCTCAGTTTTTTGTTACTTTAGGAGGGAAACATGTCTATATTAATGTGATGGTAGTCCATGACCCCTTGGATTTATATTTTCTCCTCGGGAGATACTATGCTTATGCTATGAAGGTTCTTGTATCCATAGTATTTTGAATGATGTGCTTCCATCACAATGGAAACATAGTGACCATAGAACAACTTTCATTCATTGGACCTCATACGATGATCAACCATCTGAATTCCCTAAACTATCCTTATATGCAAGAGACATACGCCCCACCATAGGTCAATTATGTGGCAACCTATCCCATGAATTCAACTATGAATGAGAAGGAATCTCCCCCTTCTTCTGATTTAGATCTGATAGTTGACATGGTTATCTCTTCGATAGGGATATTAGAGCCTGATATTCCTACCCCTATCATGACCCTCAAAATGTATTCCTTCCAGAGTGTGGTTATTCCATCTAGCAAAAATCTCTTGAAATCCATGATTGAGGTTTGTCCCTTTACATGTATTCCTTCCAGAGCATTTTCCTTTTGGAATCCATGATCAAGTATAGGTTTTGAGCATAGTTTATTTGATGATTTCAATCTCATTAAAAAATGAAACCAGGTTCGAGAAGAGTTCTCGTTTCTGTGTCAAGATTGTTACAAAATGAAATATAAGTCCTCACGCATAGTTTCTCATTTCAAGCTTGTGTAAAAATGGAACCTACCTTAGAATTATCTTATCCTTTGGTAGTACCTAGTCATGAGCATAGTTATTTTCCTATGTCAAGATAGTTAACAAATGAAATGGATTCTTATGAGCATAGTTCATCATATTTGTCAAGTGCACTAAAAAATGAAACAAACCCACCTCCATTCAAATCAAGTCTCACTTTGGATTGCATACTTAAACCTTCTTTTCCTTTTCCTAGTGAAAATGTTCCTATTAGTAACCAAACACCTAAATGAGGAAAGAAGAATAATTTCCAGAGAAAATGATGCTTGGGAGGCAGGTCTCCAGCCTCTGGAAATTATGCTGGATAAATACCACTAGTTGGTATCACAAATGTTGGGGGAAAACTACCTATAGAGAGACACTCTTCTAAGAGTGATCCTAATTCATGGTTCATTCCCATCATAATGTAATATTTTTTCTAGAACAAAATTGGTCTTTGTTCTTTCTCATGCTTATAAATACATGAGAATAGGTTATTGAGATCAATATTTTTTCTTTCTCGTGCTCGTTAAAACATGAGAATAGGTTACCTAGTATAATTTTATCTTTCTATCGGACTCATAAAAGATATAAAAAAAGGGACTCTTTGGAGTTTCCATTAAGCTCTTTTCATACTCCCTAAACATGAAAATATTTTCAAGTGATCTTTATTCCTTTCACACTCATTAAAAGGTTTGAAAGGGAATATTTTGAGTGGTATTTTATTTCTTTTCCATCCTCATGGGAATAATTACAAAAAGGAACACTCTAATCCAGAATGATTAGAAGAGTTATCCGTGTATTGTTTTACACTTTTTTTCGAGCTAGGGAGACTAAATTTATGAAAAAGTTATCCATGGAGTCTCCTTTAAGTTCCTTTCAGACTCTCTAAACATGAAAAACCACCGAGTTTACCTTCCTTGGGTTCGTAAAACTATGGATCGAAGGACCCATGTGAGTCTAATATCAAGGATCCATACAAGACTAAACCCCTCCTTTCTCAGGTTCTTTAAACATATGTTGAGGGACTCATCCGAAAGATGAGCTATACCGAGCATTTTTTATCCTCCTCAAGCTTGTTAAAAAATAAATAGGTACTCATATATCTATATGGGGGAAAAATTGAAGGAAGTGGATCAAGTTTTTGGGAATCCGTCATGGTGGCTATTGTCTCCCTTGAACATCGAACTTGTTTTTTTCTTGTCTTATAGTTGGGTACCTTTCTTGTCTCTAAGTAATACCAATTCCATGTGTCGTCATAATTTTTTGTTCCAGTCAAAGAGTGTTCTTATTATCGTCACATTATTTTCTTGGTACTCGTCGAGTCATTGTTGCCAAGTCAGTTGTCATGCTTCATAATGTTCAAGGGAAGTTTCACTTCAAACCATCGATCTATAGTATTACTAGTTTCCATTTCCTATGTCAATCCATACTCATTCGATTCATCATCTTACATCACTTTCCTTTGTCAGTTTCGTGTCGATGATGGGAGATACATCAAGGCCCTCCTTCAACGAGTATTGTTTTGTTGATTGCATCACATTATCTGGGAATAAGACTTAGAAATTAGTTAGTACATTGGGACTTGCATGCCTCAATGGAAGGCCTCCTCGCTTCTGATAGTAGGTTTACATCATTGAATTGTGATCGAATGATTCCATGAATTTTCAACCTCAGCTCATTTATTCACATTCGTTGGAATGTACTAGGGTACCTTGGGAGTCATTGACATCATTGGTGACTTCCCTCGCACTTGTTAATGTTTTACATCAACTACTAGTAATCAAGTGGTTTCTACCATGTTCAAAAACAAATCATCCATTCACATGGATAGATTCATACGATTTGGGATTGGGACGAAGACCCTAGGTTGGGAGTTCACTTTGTTATCTACTTTTCCCAATCTACATTGGAGATCATTTGAGAATGTAAAATATTTCAGTACAATCATTGTGCTGGAAATTTTACTGATATATATATATATATATATATATTCACATAGATCCACATTGTATTGATTCGTGGCTATGTTTTGTCATTTTGTAGATCCACAATGTATTTTATGTGGTTGTGATCTATTGATGTCATGGAGGTATGGATCCACATTGTATCTTTGGTGGCCATATCCTTAATCAATATTATCATGGATCCACAATGTATTGGTCAACGAATGTTCTTTGAGTCATCTTGTATTCCGATCATAGGTATGCCTGCCTAAAAATGGAACATTTATTAATACTGTTTGATCATTGTTTGCATCTTCTACTAGGTTCTCCCACTCCAACACCCTTGCATTGAATAATTTGTAAAGTGTTTCGGCCATAAATTTCTCTTCTGACCTCACACTTTAGGGGGAATTTGTTAGACATCAAAATGACACATTTGTATTTCACACCCTAAGTGTCGCAAGTGTCACAAAGTGTTGCAAAGTGACGTATGCACCTTGGTAAGTGTCATATTCACTGTTGCAAGTGTCATATGCACCTTACCAAATGTCCCATTCACTTTTTGAGTTGTGTTCTCCCATTAACACCATTAAAAAAAAAATTCATGACCCCTAAGTCATATGGGAGGAGGAAAACTATCATTTCTAGGTCAAAACACACTTTTTCCTTGGAAAAATCGACCCTTTTTTGAGCATTTATGAAGGGTATATACCCCCTAGCCATGTTTAGGGAGAACTGGTGCTCCCCTACCCTTGTATAGGGAGAAGCACTTTTGGTGAATGGATCCATGTCTCTCATTGGGGGGGAATTCCATTCTTGTTGAGACAAAGGGGGGCTCTTCGCCACATTAATCTATGGGACAACTCTTTCAGATTGGGTTGGTTGTGTTTGACCCTCCTTCTTGGGCTTCACTTTAGGATCTAATCTAGGCCTTAAGGAGCCATATACTCAACCATATCCCTCATTTGATCATGTTGTTTTAAATTTGTTGAACCTGCACAGAATAGATCTAGATAAAAAATAATACACACATTTGCAGAGAGAATAGGAAAAAGAAGAAGAAGGAGAGAAAGAATGAAAGAATTCTCATTAACCGTTATGAATAATGAATAATTTGCACATGATATACTCTGTATAACTCAATGAGTGTGCACTCTGTTATCACTCCAAGAAACCCTTTGTGGTTGCATACCAAAGGTGCTTGGTAACTTAAGAAATGAATGTTTTTGTATTTTGTAAAGGTGGATCAATGGGACAACTCAATATAGCTTATGGCATTCAAACATGAAAATGATAAACAAATAGACAGTGCTCTCAAAGATTGATTAATCAGCAGGTAGCTTTAAAGTGGGTGAAGAATAGATTGTAACTAAACCAGTACAATGTAGGGTCTAAGAGACAATCAAAAGACTTATTATCAGGCTATGAGCTAAACAATGGGATAACAACCATTCAAAGCTTGACAACACAGATAATAATGCAGAAGAAAGATGGAAAACTGACAATCAAAATTGAAAGAAACCTGTGATCTGTATTAACATAAAAAGTCTGAGTACAATAGCCAATTACTCTATCCAAAATCGAACCCTTGTTTGATATCAAAACAAGCATTTATAGCCTTTACAAATGGTTACACAGATCCTAAAAACATGGATCTGTCATTTAATAAAAACAGTTCTATTCTACTTAAACAACTATGAAATTAAAGTCTT
>ML789934.1:73097-84233 GCA_009831015.1 Picea engelmannii | reverse complement strand
TGGAAAGTAAAAAATTACAATTTTGAAAGAGAAGACTTTATGGGTCGATTATTTTCTGAGACACACCAAAACCAAAAAATTTCCTCAGCTGAAAAAACTCAAAAACGACTTGAAGATACTACCTAAAACTATGATATCTATCACAAAATTCAACCGGAAGGACGATTTCATTTTGGGAGTTAACACACTGAAGGAGAACCAATTCTCCACAGTGGTGGTCTAGAGTGATCTGGACACACACCAGCAATTACGGGAGTGAACTGCCACCTAGTCTAGTCTCCCAGGCAGTTATGAGAGTGAACTTCCACCTAGTTGAGTTAACTAGTCAACTAGTCTTCAGTTAACTGACTAAATAGAGAGTAGTGAGGAGTTAACTCAGGGAATCAAGGGTAATGTGTCAGTATGGTGATGATACAAAGGCAAGGTAGAATTATCATGGTGATAATCCTAATGTTGCATGGTGACAAAACCATTGTAGAATCTAAACTCAACTCAACTAGTCAAACTGAAGTGTCATTTGAAAGAGAATATTCTCCAGGTGGAATATTCTCCCCTAAAATATAGGAGACTAGGTAATGACTAATTATTACTAATAAAAAAGGAAAAACCTTAGGAAAAATAAATCCTAGGTGTGTGTGAAGTAACTCCAACACCCTCCCTGAACATCACTATGGTGAAAATAAAGAATGGGTCCCGACAACGAGGCCATGTTAGGTACCCAAATACAAAATATACACTAAAATAAAGTGAGGAAAGAGGGAAAACCTCATGGGAAAACCCCCCCCTCAAGGTACAATGTATGTAAAAAGAACAACTACGGTTGCTAGGCAACTATGTCCTTCACTCCAAGACAACTTCACAGAGAATGGAATTTTTTCTCAGTGAAGGTACTGGTGAAGATGTCTGTCATCTGTTCTGATGAAGGAAAAAACTATAAGTCGATGATCCCCTCATGTACTAAGTCCTGGATGTAGTGCATGTGGATCTCTATGTGCTTCATCTGCTACCTTTGAACTGGATCTCTGCAAAACTTCAGAGTGCTCTGGTTGTCACACTAGATGACGATCGGTCGATGAAACTGAATGCCCAACTCAGTGAGAAAATGTTGTAGCCACATAGTGATGATGCGCTGTCGCACTCCTCGGAGCACGTCCGCTCTCACAGGATCTTCTTTCATTCACAGCTCGAAGAACTCAAAGGTTCCTCTAATTCCCTATCGGGAATTTTCCTTACCCACAACAACTCTCCAAAAGATCTTCCTTAATGATCGGGAAATCGGACTTCGTGATTTCGCGAATCCTATGGTCGTGTGTTTTGTGCCTCACGATTCCCCGAACTCCGACCTGAGTCAACGATGACTTCCTCCCTTACTATTGGAGTTCTCTCTATCGGGAAATCGCTACTCGCGACGTCAACAAATGGAATTTCTGAACTCCGAACCCCGATGTGCCGACACTCCGATGCACACGTGCGGGTTGAATTTTCCACCTCCCATCACTTCTTATCGGGATTTTGGGATTTGCGGGATCGTGGATCCTGATGACAAAGGTTTCAAGTCTCACCTTTCCCCGATACCCGATATAGCACACCACCTGTCTTCCACTAACCCTGACTATGGCCCACACGACCCTTCCGTCGGGATATCGCGTTTCGCGATTTCGAGCGGCAAGTGTTTCCTGTTCTTAGAAACCCCGATTCTCTGAACCCTGAATCCTCGGGATCCCCTGGCACATGTCCCACATGATGGACGGTTCTGAGCCTATCGAGATATTGTGGATCGCGATATCGTAATTCCCATTACAACAACTTGGTACTTCGACTCGCGATTCCCCGATATGTGATGTCACGTGTAGATCTGACGGTCCTTCTGACTCAGATCGACGGCTCTGCTCCCTCCTGAACTTTGAACCTCTTCCACACTTACACTATAACCTCCCTGCACCACCGTGAGATCCAACGACCCACGAAACTTCGTGATACCTCCTCAAAGGATTTCGACCATCCGTTCTTCTCCTTGTGAATCCACGAAATGAAGAAGTGTTTTCCCCACGAGACTCGCTCACCTACTCGCAAACCTGCGACGCTTCCCTTGGACTTCTAATAGCAGCTCGCCTACGCTTACCCTTCAGTGAGTTCGAAGGCCTACTCCTCCTGAGATTTTCCATGAATTCAGTCTTCTTGGAAACCTCTTGCATGCACTCCTTGCGGCAACCCTTCAACCTCGACTGAGTGTTGAAGTCACTCCCGACTCTGCGCACGCCTGCAGCAGTAGTCTCTCAATTGCTCCTCTCAGGTTCGCAACCCTGAGACTTCATCTAGCCTGCACACTCCTTGCACAGATCTTGTGCCCAACTACACTTCTGGGATGGATGAGAGCAAAAGTTATCTCTAATTGAACCCTTCTGTCAACACAATCCTTGCGGACGATTCAACTGCACTCCTTGCAGGAATTCTCTGGCTCAAAATAGAGAAACAATTGAAACTCATTCACTCTTCCTTTCAGACTTCAATCCCACCATGAAATCACAACCACAGCATATAACAATAGATATATAACTGGAAGCAGACATCAATTGAGCATAATATCAATACACAGAGAACAACACAAACCATGAATTTGAATCAAAGCTTTCTTCTATTAATTCAAATGTCTGTACATGGGTGTTCTTCATACACTATTCTCTGCTTTCTCTTTTGCTTCTTCTGAATGCTAATGTTACAATGTACAAAGGAGGGTGTCTATATCCGTTTTCCCTCTTGGACTCTAGGCTATCAAATATAGAATTAAATTCCTATCTAATTGCATTAACTCTATTAAATGTCGGCTATCTACTAAGGATGAGAGCTATCTTCTCAAGGTCCATTATAATACACAAAGGTGCCTCCTCTTAAATGATTCATTTAAGATTTGCGCAACAGTCCCAAAGCATTTTCAAAATTTGTGCTGGCTTATCCAGCTGGTTTCTGCTTCCGCGTTGGCTCGCCTGATGGTGCTAGCGATGCTCCTACATCACATAGCTTGAATGGTTATGTTAACTACCCCTCTGTACTCTACCTCGGCTAAAGATAGAGAAATGGCAACTTGCTTCTTGTTCGACCAACAGATAGGCCTAGAACCAAGACTTAGTGAGTAACCAGATGTGGACTTGCGATCAATGCTATCACCAGCCCAGTCAGAATCAGTAAACCTGATGAGATTTAATGTAGATTCTGCTACATAATGAATCCCAAAGGTGATGGTTCCCTATACGTATCTAAGGATACGCTTTGCATCCTTCCAATGTAGCTCATGTGGCTCCTTCATGAACCTGGAAACTGTGCCAACTGCATATGAGAGGTCTGGTATGGAGTCTGTGAGATACAACAAGATCCCCACCAGCTATTTGTACAGTGTGTTGTCAACCAGTGGAGTCTCCCCACCATACTTAAGTTTGAATCCTGATAGGAAAGGAGTCGGAGAAGACTTGCAGTCTCTCATGTGAAATCTCTTAAGGAGATCTCGTGCATACAGACTTGCAGTCTCTCATGTGAAATCTCTCAAGGAGATCTCGTGCATACTTGGCCTGAGATAGTTTGATGCCTAATGCATCCTGACTGATCTCGATTCCAAGGAAGAAGTGTAGTGGACCCATGTCTGTCATCAAAAACCTGTCATGTAGAATCCTCTTGACTACAAAAATAACTGAAATTGAGCAATCGGTGATCAACAAATCATCAACATATAGAAATAAAAGTAGAAGTGAATCAGTCGTCTTGACCATGTAGACATTTGGGTCTGATTTACAACGTACAAAGTTCTATGACAATAGGTAGGAGTCCATATTGGCATACCTCAGAGCCTTCTTGAGGCCATAAAGTGACTTCTTCAATCGACAAACCAAATATAAGTCTTGCATAAATCCCTGGGGCTGCTCCATGTAGATATCCTTAGAGATATCACCATGAAGAAATGCATTCTTCACGTCCATCTAATGGAATTCCCATCCTTTGGTTGCTTCAATGGAAAGTGCCAATCTTATGGAATCCATCTTTGCTACTGGAGTGAAGGTCTCATCATAGTCAATACCATGAACTTGTTGAAATCCTTTGGCGACAAGCCTGGATTTGTATTTGTTGATCAGTCCATCCGTTGTGCTCTTGGTCCTATAGACCCATATGTATCTGACAAGTTTCCTCCCATAAGGAAGGGGAACCATATCCCAAGTCTGGTTCTCAAGGAGGGAGTTGTACTCTTCCTTCATGGTGGATTCCCAAAATGGATTTCTAGCATCCTCGCCATAAGATTGTGGATCTGAAGACTGAACCAAGAAAAGATGTTTGGAGGACAATGGTTCAGTGGCAGTGAGTGAAACAAGAATCTCCTCAAAATCAGATCGAGTTCTCCTAGTATCAATTGGATCACCAACGAGATCCCTTTCATCCTGAAGAGTAGTCTATTCCCACTTGGGCCTTTTCTCTGTCTCTGCAACTACATCTGGATGCTCTGGCTCTGCAACTGCACCTGGATGCTCTGAATTTGCATCTAACTGTACTAACTCTAAATCTAAATCATCTGATTCCTCTGAATCAAAACTCTCATCTAAAGAAGATTTGGCATGTGCATGCTCATCATCTCAGACAAGTGGAAGAGTGAAGGTGTCTGCATGTGGTTGTTGAGGTACATGCGAGACACTTTCCTCGAATTGGACACTACGCTCAATGATGAGCCGGTCCGAGGAAAGATCAATAACCCGATATCCCTTCACACTATCGGGGTATCCAACAAAAATGCACTCAGTTCTTTTTGGATCAAGTGCCTTCCTCTTTTTAGAGGTAATCCTGGCCCATGCACGTGAACCAAAAATGTGAAAGTGGGTTACTTCCGGTTTGAGGCCGCTCCAAGCCTCATAGGGGGTCTTATCCTTGACATATCTATGGGGTGATTTGTTATGGATGTATGTTTCACAATTAAGTGCTTTAGCCCAGTCCTTGTGGTAGTGAATTTGCATGCAACATGCAAGATGCCATCTCCTTTAGAGATCTGTTTTTCTACTCAGCAACTTTATTTTGCTGCAGAGTATAGGGAACTATGTGTTGCAACTGAATCCCTACCTCATGAAAAAGATTATGGATCATATGATTTACATACTCTCCCCCATTATCAATTTGGAGAAATTTGATCTTCTTTTTGGACTGTGTCTCAACCAAGGCTTTGAAATATTTGAGGTGTTGAAAGACCTTGTATTTTTTCCTGAGAAAGTAGATCCATGTAAAACGTGAGAAATCATCAACAAAAATGAGAACAAACCTAGCTTTGATGATGGATGGATGAGGAAAAGGACCCATAACTTCATTGTGGATCAGATCTAAAGGTACAAAATCTCGTTGAGACTTTCCTTTGTCAAATTTCTCTTGAGGGTGTTTTCTGAGAACACTTCCTTCACACACTCCCTTGGAGAAATGGATGTCTGGTAGACCATCAACCAATATTTTCTTGCTAATTTTTTGCATGTATCTGAAATTCAAATTTCCAAACCTTTCGTTCCATGTCCTACTACTTTCATCAGCATGAGTAAGAAGTAAATTAGAATAAGGTTCAATGAATTCAGAAAATGTATACAATCTAGACTGATGATTTACCTCACCGGTAGCAACCCTAGAGTTGGTTTGCATGTTGTAGATGTCCATGGAATTTGGTGTGAATATGAATTTCTTTCCGGTGTCGGAATTTGTCATCTGATACATGGAGAGAAGGTTGATACAAAGTTTCAGAACATGCAACACGTTCTCGAAGCTTTCGTTGGTGAGTTCAATCCCTCCTTTGCCGATGACTTCGAAAGAAGATTTGTCCCCCATAAGGATAGGAGGACATTTGCATGTATCCAAAATAGAATATATTTCTTTTGAGGAATCCATTTGATGTGATGCTCCTAAATCAATGATCCAAGCATCGAGAGAGGAGTTGATGGCAATCAAGGCATGGCTAGAATTTCATTTCTTGGAATTTGGATCTTCTGGCTTCTTATTCTTGGAACCCTCGAGGATGCGATATCCAAGGTTGTTTTCCTGAAGTATTTGAGACATCAGATCTATTTATTTTTTCATGCATGCGGATTCCAAATGGAATCCTTTGTGACACTATGTGCATTTCTCCCCTTTTCCCCTTTGGATCCAGAGGCATTTGTGAAGGGTTTTGTGTACCCTTCCTTCTTCGGATGTGCATGAGCTTTTCGTTTATCTTTATATTTTGATTTATTATTTTTGGCTTACATCATGTATAATGAGTGCATGTGCCCTTTTCCCTTTGATTGTTCCCATGTTGATGAGCTTGGTTTTCTCTTGTGTCAGGATTCAATAAAGTCCTCAAGAGAAGGCATCTTCCATGTGGCTCTTGAGGCAAATTTGACAGAATGGAATGTGGATATGAATACAGATAATTATGGACCAATATTGGAGAGAATGGTGAGAACCATTTGTTTCTCCTCCTTTGATTTATCAACCCCGCAAGCTTTGAGTTGCGACAGTAAATCCTTGAATTTTGTAAAGAAATCTTGGATATTGTCGAATATTTTTAGATCCAATGTGACCAGCTCCACCTCCAGCATGTGTCCCCTCATCTCATCATTTTTTCCAAAGAGAAATTCCAAGGTGGTACAGTATTCATTGGGAGTCTTACACGAAGATATGTGAAAAAGGAGATCGGGAGAAATAAGACTGCAAATTGTTCCGAGTGCCTCATTCATGTGATTTAAGTACTTGGATTTTTCTATGGCTGATGTCAATTCTGTATCTGTATTCAATTTTAACCTAAACAACCCTCTAGTTCAGAGATGTATGGATATTTTCTCCTTCCATGAAAAATAGTTGTAAGGTGTAAGAATGAATTCTTTTTGGAAATCCATCTTTCCGTTGTCTTCAATCTCTTGTGCTTGCAAAAAAAATTGGTCTAGCTTTTGCTTAGCAGTCCGTCGGCTATGATACCATGTAAATGTGTTGAACTTGCACATAATAGATCTATATAAACAATAATACACACATTTGCAGAGCTAATAGGATAAAGAAGAAGAAGGAGAGAAAGAATGAAATAAATCTCATTAATCGTTATGAATAATGAATAATTTACACATGATATAATCTGTATAACTCAATGAGTGCACACTGGAGGAGAACCAATGTGACATAGTGGTGTTCTAGAGTGATATGGACACACAGCAACAGTTACAGGAGTGAAATTCCACCTAGTCTAGTCTCTCAGGCAGTTACAAGAGTGAACTTCCACCTAGTTGAGTTAACTAGTCAACTAGTCTTCAGTTAACTGACTGAACAGAGAGTAGTGAGGATTTAACTCAAGGAATAAAGGGTAATGTTCCAGTATGGTGATGATACCAAGGCAAGGTCGAATTATCATGGTGATGATCCCAATGTTGCATGGTGACAAAACCAATGCAACATCTAAACTCAACTCAACTAGTCAAACTGAAGTGTCAATTGAAAGAGAATATTCTCTAGGTCGAATATTATCCCCTAAAATATAGGAGACTGGATAATGACTAATTATGACTAATAAACAAGGAAAAACCTTAGGAAAAAGAAATCCAAGGTGTGTGTCAAGTAACTACAACAATTTTTTGTGCCTTTCAAGCCTATATATTGAGGGCTTTCCAAGGTGAAATGGGGAATCTTTTCAGGTATCAAACCTTTGATATTGCTGTATTTTTGCAAGGGATAAATGGGGAGATATTGGAGAAGTTTTGCATCATTATCCATGGTTTTTAAGTATTCTCTTTAGGTTTTCATTTGAATGTACATGTCATGTTTCCTTCAATATTGTGTATTCTTGCATGTGCTTGTCTAATGTTGCTTCAATATTCATAGATGAATTTTTTTTTCCTAATCAATTAGAGTAGGAGGTAGTGGTTTCTCTTTGCTACCTATTGCATGTATCAAGTTTCGCCAGGGAGTTTGGAGATGATGCTCATATTGGAAGCAACGAGGGGAAACTTTGAAACAAGGTGCATCACACCCTTTCTCCCTCTCTCTTTCTGATTGGTTAAACTAAATTCAAAGGGATGTTAGTGTCCACTTGTAGTGTTTTTGTCTTGGTGTATGGCTATGTAATCCAAGGTAGTTTTCATCTATTCACAGATGAAATATTCCATAACAATGGGGTGATGAATTACTCCAATGTATTTGGTGACTCGTGATGATGTGGAAAATCAATCAAATATCCTCCACAAAAGTGTTGGGGTTCCATATTATTTGAGCACTCAACAAAAAGTGTAACGTACCATTTGTAACATACCCAACCACCAACAAGCTAGGCATGCTACCTCACTTTGATACCAATTTGATATTAGAGCGAGGTTACATATGGGTATGTTATTGATGGTAAGTTACAGTTTGGTGGCTCGTGATGATGTGAAATTATCAATCACATATCCTCCAAAAAAGGGTTGGGGTTCCATTTTCTTTTAGAAATCAACAAAAATCCATGTTAATATAAATCACATAATAAATTTTGATCCTCCTCCATGGAAATAGAGTATGATTTCAAATATTTCTCAAGAGTAAAGAAATTATAGGACCTACCTATAACCAAAGAGATTATTTAAAATTATAGCCATTGTTCCTTCACAAAGACTACATATATTAATGAAGGGAACTTGCAAGAAAGGTTTTCATGGACATATGACATAATTGTTTCTTATCATGTCTCAATTGTTTTACCTTAGTGGATAAATATTGTGCTTCATGAACACACTTCCTTTTCATCCATAGTTATTCTTTCTCCCTATTTTGGGTATAAAATTCATCCCATTGTTCTTGCATACCATGGAAAGTTTGGCAATGTTATTTCAATGAGAATACACCTTATCCCAAGGACTTGACAACCTTATTCCATTTCATGACCTCAACCTTCAATTGAGGGACTTTCAAGGGATCTACCACATCACCTCATAGTGGAATTACCTTTATCTCCTCATTCATTTCTTTAGATACTTACCTCTTAGGGGTCTTGATTTTAGTTCTAGGAGCCTTTGTAGGAATTTATTCTTTTAGGGATTCATGTTCAGGGGCTTATATAGGTATCCCTTCATCCCAAGCTTCATTTGTAGATTTTTAGGTTTTTCTCTAGGTCTCATTTAAAAGTTCTAAAGCCTTTTCCTCTTCTCATTACTCGACAACAATCATCTGATCAACTTCTATAATAACTTCCTCAACATTGGGTTCTATGGCATAAATTCCCTCAATAATTGATTTTTTATCAATTATATCAACAATGGGTTCTAAAACAATATAATCAACGATGAGTTCTATAGAAATATATTCAACAATAGGTTTGGAAACAACATTATCAATGATAAATTCTGTAGAAATTTCTTCAATAATACGTTCAACAACAACATCATCAGTGATGCACTCTATAACAACAACATATTAAACAATGGGTTATGTAGAAATATTTTCAACATCATTAATAGAAATATTCCTAATATTATTGTTACCAAGAACCACCTTCATGCAAAGAAGAAGGTGGGAATTCCATCAAGCTACATGGCATCTTCCCTAATTCAAACTACTCTTTGATGGACTCAACAAAAATGTCTAAATTCATCTTGGGCAAGGTGTTTGATATTTTTTTAAGAAACAACCAATTCTTGATGCAATTCCTTGTTTTTCCTTCTCAATACATTAGTAATTTGTAGAAATTTCGAATAGGATAGATTTATTTTCAAGAATGGTTTCATAGGATAGTACTTAACCAAAAATTGATTGATTCTCTTCTTCGTCTTCTCGACCATTTGGAATCCTATAATAGTCTTTTCTATAGTGGAATCTATATATACTATTTTTGTGTATTTCTTAGCATTGGATTTTGTTGAAAAACTTGATCTTGTCCTTCGCCTATTAAAATCCCCTGGTAAGGGAGATACTTTTTGTATGCCACATTTCCTTTACTCCTAGAAGGAAATAGATGGAACTATGTCCTATACATAACTATCAACATATCCATCCCTTGTAGTAAAATATATAAGAGAGAATCCACAATAAAGATTCATAAATAAACCCTTAAACACCAAAGTTATCCAATGCATTCACCATGAAAAACATAATAATATAGAGAGAAGAAGCCTTAAGGTAGGGAAACACCATCAAATACTCCTTATGGAAGGAATCACTCCACAAGTCATGTTTTCTACAAGATAATACAATTGAACACGCATATAATACAATTATATTCACATGTATTTATACTATTTCATGAGTATTCCTAGGGGTCTTATGCCAACTACCCCTTATGATTACATAGTGGACCTAGTCAAATATCATGGCCACATTGCATTCATTATACCCTTAGGTACCTCCATAGGTGATCTAGGAGGATCTAGGAATGCTCATAGGGGTCTAGAAGGATCCAGAATGCTCACATAAGTCCCATGGGATCCATAAATGCTCAAAATTTCATCATCTCAAATCATCCTCAAAATGACATCAATACATAGATCTTGTTGTCATGTTTCCAACGATGCAAATGGAAATTCAAAAGATGTTCATATGAAAAAGTTATAAGCGATCAAATTTTAGGTCAAACCAGAAAAGTCAAAGTTCAAAGGGAAAACAAAAGGTGACACATGTCACCACTATAAGGGTGACACATGGCACATGGTTATTGGAAGTTGATTGGGTAGATTTTACCTCCAAGTGGAAGAATCATAGGTTGACAAGTGGTCTAGTCATGCTATGACATGTGACATGTTGGAACCAATGAGAGGCCACCATGTGGCAACCCCTCATTGGAAAATATTGGTTAGTGTGTGTAAAAATTATGGAGTCGATGGGGGTCGAACCCGAAACGTCCATAACCTCCCAAAGGAATAACACCAGCCCCATTACCATCGTGCCACCACATTGTTTCTTAACACTACATGTCGCAGATTATATTTGAAATTACATTAAGGTTTGTTTGGGTGGAAAAAGGGCCCAGGGCATAAGCCATTGACCCTTAGCCCTCGGTTATTGTATTATCATACGAACACACCAATCCACAGGGGGATTAATGGAATGTACAAACCATAATATATATATATATATATATATATTATGGTTTGTACATTCCATTAATCCCCCTGTGGATTGGTGTGTTCGTATGATAAT
>ML789934.1:14878-55209 GCA_009831015.1 Picea engelmannii | reverse complement strand
TCGTGATGAGACCCCCTTTCCTTTGGCCATGCAATCAAAGGTCACTGCCCTGGCTTGGTGACCAGATAGTGGCAATGTCATACTGCTAAATACCTATGAACATAATGGGTCGGCTCGTGATGAGACCTCCCATCCTCTTGGTTAGGTCTTGTTTTTTATTATTTTTCTTAGGTTCCCTTTAGTTTCTTATCGAGAGGCTTTTTATTTCGTTCTCGGGGATCCCCTGTGCAAAGCATCTCTAGGTTTTATTTCCTATGGCTTTTATCTTTTACCAGCTGCTTTTACCCCCTTGCCCTTTAGCCCCTTCTTCCCACAAGACAAGATGTAACCCTCAAAGTTCATCCTAATGACCAGACTAGGGGAATGGGATGGATGAGCGTGGTATAAGATGTAAATATGATAAGATGGTCGGAGCGGATGATGGCTCTGCAAATCCCCCTTGGTGGCTAACCAAAACCCATGAATATCAGCTTGCTAAGTTACCCAATCAATCACCCCAACAATGGTCAAGTGGATTAGTGGAAGATCCAAGCAGTCATCAAAAATGAAAGGAACCTAATGCATATATAAGAAGGTTATAACAATCAAATATGACACATACCATGATACCTCGGACCAATTACCTCATGGAGCAAGAGTCCTCTCCGATGCAGGCCTAGGCCGGTGGTGATGGAAACTGCTACTGCTGACAGGACAAGTCTAGCGGAGAAGAAGAAAGATGGGCCCTCCAAGGCCATGCTCAAGTCAATCCCACTCTCAGTACTCCATGTCTAGGACCTGTGGGCCTCGAGACATGATCTCCTAGTTATCCCTAGATATCGAGGATAACAGGGCCCATGTCCACATGGCTTGACCCTTGAGTTGGGTGGAGGCTACTAAAGGAGATAAAGAAGCAAAATAGGTTGTATCCTCTCAAAACCAAAAACCCTCCTTTATCCCTCGCCCTAAACCCATAAATCCCACAACTCCCTCCGCCCCATTAAAGATCCAAAAATTGATCAGTGCTGAAATGGTTGAACACCAACTCAAAGGCCTTTGTTATAATTGTGATGGCAAATATTTCTCGAGCCACAAGTGTAAGGAAAAAAAGATTTTTATGGCCATCTCTGAGGATATTTCGGAAGAGGATGTTGAAACTCCCCTTGTTTCTGAGTCACCTGAAATCACTGACATAACCCCTCCCTTAGACCCTCCCGAAGTGGAACCGGTCATTTCCCTCAATGCTCTCACTGGATTCTCCACTCCCCAAACCCTCAAGTTAATTGGTTACATCAAGCATCGGAAGGTCATCATTCTGGTTGATAGTGGAAGCACCCATAATTTTATTCATCGTTGCATTGCCCAAGAAACTCATTGCTACATCCATGTCGTCAAAAATTTCCAAATCACGATTGCCAATGGTGGTTCCATGAAATGTGGAGGGTGCTGTGAAAATGTGTGTCTCCAAATCGGTGACTACCACCTAAAATCCCATATGTTTTCTATCGACATGGGTGGTTGTGACATTGTGTTGGGTGTAGACTGGCTAAGAACTCTGGGTCCCATTCTCATGGATTTTAAGGCATTAACCATGTAATTCGACCAGGAAGGCCACCAATATAAATTCCAAGTCATCAATACTAGTTCACCTTAGGTCATTAGTTCCCATCGCATGGAAAAGATGCTCAAAAAATGTCATTCTGGTGTCATTGCCCAACTCCATGCCATACAAGCAACAGAGACACCCCCGGTGCCGCAAGACCTCCAAGCCCTCCTTTCTAAACATCAAATGGTATTTTCCACTCCCTAAGGACTCCCTCCTTCCTGCAGTGTTCATGATCATTCCATTCCCCTTGTACCCGAAAGCCTTCCTCCCAATATCCGTCCGTATCGCCACCCCTTTTCACAAAAAAATGAAATTGTGAAAATGGTCCAAGAACTCCTTAATGCAGGCATTATCCACCCTAGTATGAACCCTTACTCTTCTCCTGTAGTCATGGTCCTAAAGAATGAAGGTTCTTGGAGAATGTGTCTTGACTTCCGTTCCCTTAACAAACTGACCATTAAAGACAAATTTCCCATTCCTGTCATTGATGACCTCCTGGATGAATTGAGTGGTGCCCAATTCTTTACTAAACTTGATATCCACTCGAGCTATCACTAGATACGTATGAAAGAGGCAGACATTCCCAAGACAGCCTTTCAAACTCATGAGGGCCACTATGAGTTTTTGGTCATGCCCTTTGGCTTGTGTAATGCCCCCTCCACCTTCCAAAGCCTCATGAATCATGTCTTTCATCCCTTTCTCTGTCATTTTTTCTTAGTTTTCTTTGATGATATCCTCATCTATAGAAAAACCTGGACAGACCATCTTGCTCATGTGGATCGAGTTCTCCATCTACTCTCTCAACACCAACTTTTCCTGAAACAGTCTAAATGTGCTTTTGGTGCCTCAGAAGTAGAATACTTGGGTCATCTGGTTGGCAAGGATGGTGTCAGGGTGGATCTGAAAAAGATTGAAGCTATGCAATACTGGCCGCACCCAAAGACTCTCAAAAGTTTGTGTGGATTTCTAGGCTTAACAGGGTATTATCACAAGTTTGTTAAGAATTATGGAAAGATTGCAGCACCTCTCACTACTCTCCTCAAAAATAACTCTTTCACTTGGACTCTAGCCGCTGCTCAATCTTTTCAAACCTTAAAGATGGCCATGTGCACCACTCTGGTTCTGGCCCTTCCTGATTTCACAAAGACCTTTGTGTTGGAATGTGATGCCTCATGGAAAGGAATCGGCATTGTCCTTATGCAAGAGGGTTGACCTTTGGCCTTCACCAACAAGCAACTATCTGAAAGGAATCTAGGCAAACCCATTTATGAAAAGGAAATGTTGGCTATTTTGCATGCCATTGATCTGTGGAACCCTTATCTCTTTTGGCAACGTTTCCAAATTAAGACAAACCATCAAAGACTCAAGTACTTTCTGGAACAACGCATTTCCTCCCCGGAGCAACAAAAATGGGTGAATAAGCTCTTTGGATATGATTATGAGATCATTTACAAGAAGGGAAAAGACAATGTGGTGGAAGATGCACTGCCTAAAAATATGAAGACAAAGGATCCCTTTTTTCTCTTTCCTTCATTGTCCCAGATTGGCTCCAAGCTGTGCGCCAGGAATGGCTACAAGATCCCAAAAGTTCACATTTGATCCAGCAATTGCAGACCAATGCTCCAGCTCCCCCAGGGTACTCTTGGCTCTAGGATGAGCTTTGATACAAAGGTTGTTTGTATTTAAGCAAATAATCAAAGATTAAATCCAGAGTACTTTCTGAGCTTCATGATACACCCACAGTGGGGCACTCTGGGTTCACCAAAACCTATGATAGGGTCAAACGTTCTTTTTTCTGGGATGGTATGAAACAGTACATCCATAATTTTGTCATTGAATGTGAGGTGTGTCAACGCAACAAGGGAAAAATATTCAAATCTCTGGGTACACTACAACCACTTTCAATTCCACCTGCTATTTGGAAGGATATCTCTATGGAATTTATTACCGGCTAACCAAAATTGGGAAATAAAACAGTCATAATGGTGGTTGTGGATCACCTTTCCAAGTATGCTCATTTCTGTGCTCTTCAACACCCATTTATTGCATCCACGGTGGCTCACATTTTCATGGACCAGGTCTTCAAGATTCATGGCATGCCGCACTCTATTGTTTCTGATCATGACCCAACTTTCACAAGCAATTTTTGGCAAGAACTATTTAAGCTACGAGGCACCCAATTGCATCTCAGCACATCTTATCATCTCCAGACTGATGGTCAAATGGAAGTTGTCAACAAGTGTTTGAAAACATATCTGAGGTGTTTTGCCTCTGAAAAGAAAAATCAGTGGGCTCAATGGTTACCCCTAGTTGAATGGTGGTACAACACTTCCTACCATACAACTACATGCATGACTCCTTTTGAAGCGGTATATGGACAGAATCCACCTTCAATTCTCTCATACTTACCGGGTACCTCAAAGGTCCAGGCAGTTGACCAAACACTTACAGTTCGAGAGGATATTCTTCGTACCCTTAAAGAGAACTTGGTCATGGCACAGAATCACATGAAGCAACAAGAAGATCAAGGTCGCTCTGAACGTCAATTTGTAGAAGGGGATTAGGTGTTTCTACGATTTCAACCATACAAGCAAACTTCCCTCAAGGCCGAGCATTGTCAGAAGCTAGTGCCCAAATTTTATGGTCCTTATACAGTTCTCAAGCATGTGGGACAAGTCGCCTATCAGTTAGCTTTGCTCAGTCAGTCGAAGCTACATCCTATTTTTCATGTTTCATTCTTAAAGAAGGTGATTGGAACTAGGTGCCAAATTCAAACCAACCTTCCTGAGTTAGTTGAAGAAGGATCCATTTGGCTACAACCAGAAGCAGTTTTGGACCAGCGTGAGCGTCACCTACGTCAGAGAACCATCAAGGAAGTGATAGTCCAATGGAAAGATATAACTCCAGGAGATGCCACTTGGGAACCAACTACCATTCTGCAGTAGTTTCCACATCTCAAGCCTTGAGGACAAGGTTATTTTAAGGGGGCGGACATGTTAGGGTCCTAACCCACACATAGGTAGATCAATATATTTGGATGTAATAAAGGTCAATATTAATAAGGCCTTTCAATAAAATAAAATAAGGCATATGTAAGAAGACCTAATAGAAGCTTCCGCTTCTAGAAGGATCTTCCTCTAGATGCTTCTCTTGATAGACATATTTAGTATAAATAAGGGTCGAGGGTATGAAAACCCTAGCTTGGATATTATTGTAACAGAGAACTGCTCGAATGGAGGTTGCCCCTTGAAGAGGCCCATGAACATTTCTTTCTAAATCAAAGTGATATTTTTGTTGTTCTTCTTATATCATTTATGTGTTATTGTGGAGATTATGCTGGTTATATTACTGTTAATCTGTCATTTCTATCATTTTATTTCTGTTCTGCATACTTTTTATATCTGGTATATTACAATGTAAAAAACACCTAAGTATATGAATTTTCATCCACTTGAATAGGAATTGTAACCACCACAAATGGAATAAAAAACTAGGATATGTAGCCATGGAAACCAAATCCATATCCTCGTAGGATGCTTGCTCGAATAGTAGCAATAGTAGTAGTGGATAACACCTATAGATCAGTCGTTATGCACCAAAAAATAAAAATAATGTAAAAATAGAAAGAGAAGTAGCTCCACTCCTTGAAACCAAGAGAATAATGAATGTGAATCCTCTTCAAGGAGACAACCTCCATTTTTGAATAGAAAATTTTTACAAGGTGAGATGATTATAAAACTAGGTCTCCTTGGTGTGTGTGTGTGTGTGTGTGTGTGTGTGTAGAGAGAGAGAGAGAGGGTATAATTACAATTTAAGGGTCTAGTTGACAACACTAATATAATAACATAAATATAATAACTCAATATATAGGGATTTATCTAGGGATTACATGGGCATTTATGCTAAACATGGGGATTTGTATAGGGCTTAACATGCCCCTTCCCTTCAAACAAGTATTGTATTGAAAAATTTATAATATGTGTATGTTTCTACATTAAGAACTCATCTTCCCATGTTGTCTCTTCTACTAGTAGTTTCTTCCACTTTATGAGGTGCTCAGTAATTGCTCAATTTGATAGCTTTTTAATCCTTGTTTCAAGGATTGTTTCTAGTTATAGTATCATTTTCCCTTATTCATTGATATTTTGAAATATAGTTTGAGCTTTTACTTTCTCATCGATTACATTCTTTAAGAAATAAAAATGGAATATTGGATATACACATGAAGATGTAGGTAATGTTGGATTACTGAGAGGGGGGGTGAATCGATAATAGAGAAATTTAATCCTTTTTAACCATAAAATGAAAGTGTTATATCAATGTAGCATTATCATCCAATAGTTTCAGAGTAAATAAATAATGAAAAAATGAGCAATCATACACATACACAGTACACCTTTGTTTTTACGTGGAAACCCAAAGCGAGAGGAAACCACATAATTCTTTTTCTTATATGTCTTTAAGAATTAAATTCATTGGAAGCAGCAACTTCCTTTTTTTTTGAGCTGCAACTGGAAGAAGGCTCCAACCTCCTATTTTCTTAGGCTACAACTTGAGGGAATCTCCAAATCCCCAATTCTTTGGCTACAACCAGAAGGAGGATACAACCCCTATGTTCTTCGACTACAACCAGAAGGTGGCTACAACCACTTGTCCTTGCCCCATCCAACCAACATGTTGTAGAAATAGAATGATGGACCCACTGTCACACTATCATTGTGAGATATACTACTGTAAACATGTATCAATAAACCTGCACCAAACAACCTGTAACAACCTGTACCAAAAAAATTGTAATCAACTTGTACCATAAACAAGTGTATCAACCATGCACCAAACTGTACCTCAATATGTACCATCAATGAGTGCATCAACCATGCACCAAATATGTACCAATCATGCATCAAATACACATAAGTTATGACTCATCAATATGTACCAACATCATCAACTATACACCCCGTGTATGTGCCAATGCATCAACTACTTGTCTCAACCATGTACCCAACATGTACCTCAACCAAAATACCTCATCAATTTCATCATCCAAATATGATTTGTAACTATTTAATAGACCTAGTTTATATGATCACATACCTGCAAACCTTCCTTAACTTTAACAACAAGAGACTAGCATTTTCATCAAACTTTACTTTAGTCTCACATGACAAATTTTGGATTAGTCAACAACCTTAACTTGAAATAATCATAACTATGTACCTGTAATGAATAAATATATGAAACTAGTACACAATTTTGTTTAGTGTATTTAATGCAATTCCTCTAGGTTTTGCTGCTTGGAACCTCTCAAAAAAGGATTTATAGCAAAAATGGCATACCTTGTTGAATTATAGCTTATTCTAGAGATCTACTTTGTAGAGCATGCCCCGCACAGAATATTTGTTTATGGATCTAAAAATGGTAAACAGAATACTAAAGACCGTAATCTAACCAATACATTTGGTCTTACCAAATTTGGATCTGTTATGAAGAAGTTATGAAATTTTTACCCGAAACACCTATCTTAGACTAGTTTCAGGACTATCCACAAACCCTATTTTCCATAGAGTGTAACTCCAAAAATACAACGAACCACAAGATGAAATTTTTATCACAACTACTTGGATATGTTTCCTCAACGAACTCCATATTTCGCGGTCTGAATCATTCTAGAAAAAACGCTATTGCAAAAATGGTGAGATGACCTGTAAATAACATACCTTAGAAAGCATCATCAAAATAATTTATCCTCCCTTGAATTTCGACATTCTTTACTTCACCTTCCCTCTAAAATTTGCCTTAGATATCCTTTGGTTACCTCACTCACTTGTATATATTCAATATGCTCAAGTGTAATTAAAATGAGAGACCCTTTCCTCTTATTTATACTTTTATGTATCTTCCTCAAGGGGTTACCTTCTAACCATCTTAAACCACTTTCCTTATGTTAGGTCTAACCCACTTCTAACCACTTGTCCACTTAGTAATTTCTCCATTAACTTTATTATTTAAATAATTTATTTTGTATCCACTTTGACTTATAGTAAACTCATCACTTCACTTTATTATTTAAATAATTTCTTCTTTGCAACCACTTTGACTACTTTGACATTTTGGGGCTTCTAGATGACTCATGAGGGTTCTCCAACTTCACATGGCCTTAAATCTCTAACCGTGAGGATTTATGTGGCATTCCACATACCACCAGAAATGGCATGACATGTACTAACCATATATAATAGTATTACCTTCAAATGTGTTAAAAATCATACCATTATACATCAAACAAACTTGGGTCCATTACCCAAACCTTTGTGCTACCGGAATTCACTACCGAACTTTCTTCAAGGGTTGACATCAATGACAACCAACCCAAATAATCAATAGTCTCCCCCTTTGGCATTGATGAAACACTCTAATGCAATACTGAATTCATATCACTCTAACCATCTAACCACTTTCCTTATTTTAGGTTACCTTCTAACCATCTTAAACCACTTTCCTTATTTTAGGGCTAACCCACTTCTAACCACTTGTCCACTTAGTAATTTCTCCATTAACTTTATTATTTAAATAATTTCTTCTTTACAACCACTTTGACTACTTTGACCTTTTGGGGCTTCTAGATGACTCATGAGGGTTCTCCAACTTCACATGGCCATAAATCTCTAACTGTGAAGAGTTATGTGACGTTCCACATACCATTGGAAATGGAATGCCATGTACTATCCATATATAATAGTATTACCTTCAAATATATTAAAACTCATACCATTATACATGAAACAAACTTGGGTCCATTACCCAAACCTTTGTGTTGCCGAAATTCGCTACCAAACTTTCTTCAAGGGTTGACATCAATGATGACCAACCCAAATAATCAATAGTACCCCCCTTTGGCATTGATGGAAACACTCTGATGAAAAACTGAAGTCATATCACTCATGCTCCCCCTGTGACCATCACTCCCCCTAGAACCATGCCTTTATTCTCTTTCTCCAAGAATTTATCTTTGCATCTTATAAATCTCTCCTCCTTTTTCATCAATGGAAAAGGTATGTTTCCATCCAGGGCTGCTCCCCATGACTAAACTATTCCTGAAACTGATCTCCCAACTTCAACTATCCTCTTTATGGTGCTTCCTTGTGTAAATCTAAGACATATAAGATAAGCATTAAAAATAATTCATTTTGGAGTAGAAATTACTCTGAGTCTCTTGTGAAGATACTCAAAGGCTTCCCTTGGAAGCAGTTTTGTAAAGATGTCTACCATTTGTTTTTTATGCCCACATATTCAACTCTGATGT
This sequence comes from Picea engelmannii, assembly GCA_009831015.1. Classification (NCBI taxonomy): domain Eukaryota; kingdom Viridiplantae; phylum Streptophyta; class Pinopsida; order Pinales; family Pinaceae; genus Picea; species Picea engelmannii. The sequence continues at coordinate 46,318 of ML789934.1, read as the reverse complement.
TCTTCTCTGCAACATGTTCCCATAGAAAGTGATACTTTATTGGAATGTCCTCCGTCTTGGAGTGCATCACCGGGTTCTTTGATATACTTATGGCGCTTGTATTATCACAATAGATTGGAATGGGCTCATCATACTCAACTGGTATATCTATCAATTTTTTTTTCATCCATAGAACCTGAGTACAACATCCTGTTGTTGCAATATACTCTTTTTCGACTATAGATAAAGATACTAATGATTGTTTCTTTCTTAGCCAAGATACTAAACACTCACCCAAGTAGAATGTTGTTCCACTGGTGCTTCGTCGGTCATCAATGCAACCTACCCAATCTGCATCTGTGTAGGCAATAAGTGATAGATCCTTTCCTTTTGGATACCATAATACAAACTATTTTGTTCCTTTGAGATATCTGAAAATCCTCTTCATTTCTAATACATGTGATTCCTTTGGTGCTACTTGAAATCGTGCCACCTGCCCAACTGCCTGCATTACATCTGGTCTGGATGTTTTCACATATAGTAAGCTACCAATAATTGACCTGTATTTCCTTTGTTCTGTATACTTTGAATCAACATCTTCGATCAACTTGCAACTGGTTTGCATTGGAGTGGTAACTGGTTTGCAATATTCCATTCCAAACCTCTTTAGCATTTCTATGATATACTTAGTTTGAGAAATAAAAATTCCTTGGTTGCTTTGATGTATTTGAAGACCTAGAAATAAGGATAGTTCTCCCAGTAATGACATTTCAAATTCATTCTGCATATCCTTTGCAAATTTCTGGCTTAACCTATCATCAGTACTTCCAAAAAAAATATCATCAACATAAACTTCATTTAATAAAATACTATCTTGAGTTACCTTGATGTAGAGGTTGTTGTATGCAATTTCTTTTCTGAACCCTGCCTGTTGTAGATATTTATCCAGTGTAGAGTACCATGCTCTAGGAGCCTATTTTAGATCATACAATCCCTTCTTCAATTTACACACATAATTTTCATTCTATGACAACTGAAATCCTTCTGGTTGTTCAATGTAGACTTCTTCAAGTTCCTCGTTCAAAAAAGATGATTTCACGTCCATCTGATACACTTTAATATTCTTGAAGCATGCATAAGGTAAAAGAAATCAGATTGCTTACATTATGGAAACTGGGGAAAATGTCTCTTCAAAGTCAATTCCTTCAACTTATGTGTATCCTTTACATACCAATATAGATTTGTTCCTTGTAACATGTCCATATTCATTCAATTTATTTATGAAAACCCACTTTGTGCCAATCAAATTGTTATTCTTTGGTCTTGGAACCAATTCCAAAGTGTCATTCTTCTCTATTTGGTCCAATTCTTCATCCATGTACTTATTCCAAAATTCATCCTTGTTGGGCTCTTGAAAATTGTTTGGTTCAATCGTAGATAAGAGTGGTATGTGCATTTGTTCTGGTGAATGAATTATTCTTCTAGTCTCAACTCCTGCATCTTTGTTTCTGATAATCTGATCTGAAGGATGATTCTTTTGTACTTATTTGCTAGGTGTCTTTGGAGGCACTTCCTGAACTTTCTCTTCTACTTCTGTTTGATCCTCTTCATCTTCCCCTTCTACTTCTTCTTCATCTTCTTCTTCTTCTTTGTAAAGTTGTTCCATAGATTCATTTTCTTCTTCCTTTAATTCTCCTCCACTTGTTTCATCATTTGTTACATTAATGCTTTCCACAACTTTGTTCAACCTCAGATTGTAACACTTGTATGCTTTCCTTGTACTTGAGTAACCAACAAGTACTCCTTTCTCCACACAAGAGTCAAACTTTCCCATTCTGCCATCTTCTCTTTTGATGTAGCATTTTCTTCCAAATACTCTAAAGTGATTCACATTTGATGGTCTTCCTTTCCATAGCTCGTATGGAGTTTTTTCATTGTTGTTTCTGAGAATTACTCTATTTTGAATGTGAACTGTTGTATGCACTACATGTGTCAAAACAATGTCTGTCAATTTTGAATCCATTAGCATTGTTCAAGCCATTTCCTGTATTGTCATGTTATTTATTTCAACAACTCCATTCGATTGAGGTGTCCTAGCAATGAAGAATTTCCTTTTTATTCCATGCATGCTACAGTAGTCCATAATTCCTTTGAAGTGAACTCTCCTCCATTATCAGATCTAAAACATTTGATTTTTGAATCCATTTCATTTTCAACCATTTCCTTGTATACCTTGAAATTTTCAAAAGCTTCTGACTTATACCTGAGAAAGCAAACTACAGTCATTCTTGTATAATCATCAACTAATAACATAAAGTATTTCTCACCTTTTAAAACCTTTATTGTAGTTGGTCCAACTAGATCAATATGCACAATTTCAAGTGGTCTTGTCGTTGAATATTCCTTTGATTTGAATTTGGTCTTTGTTTTCTTTCCTTGTTGACAATGCTTGCATAAAGTGTTGGTTGGTTTCGTGATCTGGGGAATTTCTCTAACTGCTTCCTTTTTGCTAACTTTGACAAGGTTATCAAAGTGTATGTGACCCACTCTTTTATTCCATAGCCAAATTTCGTCTTCCTTTCCTAGACAAAACTTTTCATTTCCAATTTCACTTAATACATATATGTTGCTTGAAGTTCTTGTAGTTGTTGCAATCAATTTTCCTGAACCCTCTTTTCTTATCTCACACTTATGTGAATCAAAAGTAATTTTATGACCTTCGTTACACATTTGACTTCCTTTGTTTTCCAGATAAAACTGGAAGGAGGCTCCAACCCCCTATTTTTTTAGGCTATAAACTGAGGGAAGCTCCAACTCCCCAATTCTATGGCTATGACCAAAAGGAGGCTACAACCCTCTATGTTCTCCGGATAAAACCACTTTTCCTTGCCCCATCCAACTTCCCTGTCGTATAAGTAGAATGATGAAACCAATTCCACAATATCACTGTGAGATATACTGTTATAAACCTGTACCAATTAACTTGCACCAAACAACCTATAACAACATGTACCAAACAACATGTAATCAACATGTACCATAAACAAGTGTATCAACCATGCACCAACCTATACCTCAACCTATACCATCAACGAGTGCATCAACCATGCACCAAATATGTACCAATCATGCATCAAATACACATAAACTACGAATAATCAAGATGTACCAACATCATCAACTATACACCTCATATATGTGCCAACTCATCAACTACTTGTCTCAACCATGTACCCAACATGTACCTCAACCAAAATCCCTCATCAATTTCATCATCCAAATCTGATTTGTAACTCTGTAATAGACTTGGTGTATATGATCACATACTTGCAAACCTTCCTTAACTTTAACAACAAGAAACTAGCATTTTCATCAAACTTTACTTTAGTCTCACATGACTAATTTTGGATTAGTCAACAACCTTAACTTGAAATAATCATAACTATGTACCTATAATGAATAAATATTTGAAAATAGTACAAAATTTTCTTCAGTGTATTTTATGCAATTCCTCCAGGTTTCACTACTTGGAACCTCTCAGAAAAAGAGTTATAGAAAAAATGGCATACCTTGTTGAATTCTGGCTTATTCTAGAGATCGAACTTGTAGAGAGTTCCCCACATAGAATATTGGTTGTATGGATCTGAAAATGGTGCAAAGAATACTAAATACTGTATTGTAACCAATACATTTGGTAAAACTGAATTTGGATCTGTTATGAAGAATTTATGACGTTTTTACCCAAAACACTTGTTTTAGACTAGTTTCAGGACTATCCACAAGCTAAATTTTTTATCACATCTACTTAGATATGTTTCCTCAACAGTCTCCAGAGTTTGCAGTATGAATCATTCTAGAAGAAAATTTATTTTGAAAATGGTGAGATGACCTATAAATAACATACCTTAGAAAGCATCATCAAAAGAATTTATCCTCCCTTGAATTTTGGCCTTCTTTACTTTACCTTCCCTCTGAAATTCTCCTTATATGTCCTTTGGTTACCTCATTCACTTGTAGATATTCAATATTCTCAAGTGTAATTAAAATGAGAGACCCTTTCCTCTTATTTATACTTTTATGTATCTTCCTCAAGGGGTTACCTTCTAAACATCTTAAACCACTTTCCTTATTTTAGGGCTAACCCACTTCTAACCACTTGTCCACTTAGTAATTTCTCCATTAAATTTATTATTTAAATAATTTCTTTTGTATCCACTTTGACTTATAGTATGCTCATCATTTCACTTTATTATTTAAATAATTTCTTCTTTTCAACCACTTTGACTACTTTGACCTTTTGGGGCTTCTAGATGACTCATGAGGATTCTCCAACTTCACATGGACATAAATATCTAACCATGAGGAGTTATGTGACGTTACACATACCACCGGAAATGGAATGACATGTACTATCCATATAGAATAGTATTACCTTCAAATATATTAAACCTGATACTATTATACATCAAACAAACTTGGGTCCATTACCCAAAACTTTGTGCTACCGGAATTCACTACCGAACTTTCTTCAATGGTTGAAATCAATGACAACCATCCCAAATAATCAACAGGTAAATCCAATTTCTATTTCATACTTCCAATCCTCTACAACACCTTATAGGGACCATAGTACCTGAGCATTAATTTATTGTCCTTATTTTTTTTATTGGGGGAGACTTGTTCGTATGTTTGTAGCCTCAAAAATACCCAAAGCATTAATTTATTGTCCTTATTTTTTTTATTGGGGGAGACTTGTTCGTATGTTTGTAGCCTCAAAAATACCCAATCCCCCACTTCAAATTTCCTTTCTCTACGATGATAGTTTGCTTGTTGTTTCATCCTAGTTTTTGGTGTAACCAAGTTGTCCTTCAATGGTTTCAGAACCTCTTGTTGGAATACTAAGGGGGGGGGCGGGGGGGTGAATGAGTATGATCACTTTTACCACTTCTAACCACACTATGTTAACTTTATTAGAAATATATCATCAATGTATAATGGGCATATAAACATAAGTATCATCACATCAAGATCAAATCAAATACACAGTACACTAGAATTTATGTGGAAACCCAAATGGGAGAAAACCATGGAATGTTTTCTTGTATATCAAATAAAACATTCATAGGAAGCACCAACTTCCCAATTATTTAGTTCTAGATGGAAGGAGGCTGCAACCCCCTATTTAAAATCTCCAACCTGAAGGAAGATCCAACTCCCTGTGTTCTCCAGCACCAACAAGAAGGAGGATACAAACCCCTTTCCTTGCATCATCCTCTCACCCTGAAATATAAGTGTAGACCAACTGTCACTACCACAATCATTGCCACTGTCACTGTCACCATCACTTCCACTATCACTGTTGTTGACGATTAAAATCACAATGAAATTTTTCCCGCAAAGTGTTGCTAAAGCCTATTATTATAAAAGAAAAATAATACTAGTAGGTGGGACCCCCTTGTATATTGGAGATCAGGTCTAGTTCTTTTTTTGATGTTGTGCTACTTTTCGACACTGCTTACATGGTGATATAATCTTGGTTTATTAGTGATGGAGAAGGAATGTTCTGTGTTTTTCTGCTGCTCTAGGCTCAAGTTTTATTTTACAACGGCCTATGTTATCCTTGTTATCACTGCTATATATTATTGGGATCTATTACTAGGAGACCTGCACAATAAACATGTTTGCAATAACATATACAAGCAATTGGAAAAAGGAAAAAGCAATATAAGATCAAAAGGAAAAGGGATCTAACTATGAAAATATACTACACCACATCCATGAATCATTAAAATGATTATGGAATAAATCCTAGATAGCAAGATAATGATTATGCGATTTGATTGAGCTATATGGTTACCATGCATATGGTATGCTTTGGAAGAATAGGATGTGGGTAGCACATTTGACAAAGTGATAGATTTGATTAAGTCATATGTAATGGTGATTATGTTATGGCATAAGTTTGGTATGGGCCACACTATTGGTTTTAATGGGTGATGGTTTCGATACATGGTTTGATTAATGGCGTTAATGAAAATCTTGTTGGCATGTAATAAGGAATTAATGGACTGTAAATGGAGGCAATGTACACTTACTGCATGTCACCTTTACTCCTTCACTATCCACCAACCTAATCGTGTTATTGTTCAACTTTGTTGTTGTGGTTATGCTCTGACTTCCTAGCAGAGAGGAACCGCTCTACCAACTTTCATTTTAAGGTGTTTTGATTACATGTATGTCTCTTTTTTTCCATCCATGAGTCTGCTCTGTTTATGAAATGGATATTGGCTCGAATGTATGGGTTGTGATTTCCTTAAGTGTGGAAACTATGTGAAATCGTTATTTTCTTTGGAATGAATCATTTTTGGCTCTGCAAAAATGTTTTGAATTCACAGTGTTATTGGTCATTCTGAGCATTAGCAGCCATAAGGCTCTTTGTCATCCTTGCTTGTTTTAGTTGGAGGGTTTTCTTTGGTCTTGAGTGGTTGTTTGTCTTCATGCATTTCATATCACCATACCCAGGCTTTGGTTTTATGAGGTTTAATGGTTGGAAGTGCCTTGTGTCACTGCACATTGTTCGCTGGAGAATTGGGTTGTTTTTCACTACTATGCTTGTGCAGTGGGTTATGTTGTTTTCACCCCAGTGTTGTAGTTGGTTGACTAAAGAGCCACGAGGGTTATACCCTGTGTGTGATAATTATCATTACCAAACCAAAATGAAGCCTTTCTCCTCTGTTCATAGACTCTCCTATCACGAGATTCGTCACCCTGTCCACAAAGTAAATTGTGGTGTTATCTCTGTGTATATTGTTGGTCTCAAAGGTTTCCACCATTGAGAAGAGTAGACTCTAGCCTCCCTGTGTTGGCCACAGAGTAGACCCTTAACTCCTCAAGTCTGAGGGTTGTTAGAGAATACCATTGTGCCCTATCGGGTTTACTATTGGTTTTTATATATTGGTATGTATTATCGACGGAGTTGATTACTGGCTCACCCAGTTGATTATATGACAGTGGTGTTGGTTTTGGTATCTAGTCACTGCATTTGTTATTACAATGTATAAGCTATGCATGGTTAATTGGACAAATCAAATAGAAAGTCACTCTCATTGTGTTTAAATGAATTGATAGCCCAACATTATTCTTGATTGATTAAGTCACAACATCGATTCATGTCGATGTGTGGGTATGTGTGGCGTTCCTACGACATGGTAGGTCAAGTTGTTGATTATTATGACAGTCCAAGTAATAGGTCAGCACTAAAATTGGTTGATTGAAGATTGGGGTTGATAGACAGTCACTGTATTTTTCATTGAAGTTATCGGGATGTTAAACTTAGCATTAGTTACAATTGTTTAATGATGTTTCGTGCGTGATGCATTTGTATGTGTGGTGTTCCTACACCGTGAGTAAATGGTCACTGTAACTATGTGTTTTTTGGCTAGATGGTTATTCCAACTAGGATGACTATGATAGTTCCATTCACTATATAAGTATGGTTATTCAATTGTGTCATCAAGGATGAGCCTGAGTTTTACAGTATGGTTTTGATTGCAGTTTGATTGATTTGAGAAATTGCGTATGCTATCTCCTTGTGTTGGATTGATGGCTCGACAAAATAGGTAGAGTTAGTGATACTATGACTTTGTGTTCTAAAATTTTCAAAAGGGAATGTTGCATTGTGGTGACTATGGCATGGTTATTCACTGTGTTGTTATCAATACTAATTGATTGCACCATTGGTGGAAGTCACGGGTTTTTGAACATGCCTTGTTGGAATTTGATCGACTTTCTTTTATGAGATTGGGCATGTTGTTGCTAACTAGTTGTGTTGGATGGATAGCCCAACTTTTTGAATGTTTAGATTCAAGGAATATTGGAATTGTACAGTCACATAAATACAATTTCATTTTGTCGAATGGTTGTGTATTCGATAGCATAGCGTAGGTTGAATTGTCGATTGTTGTTGGGTCTTTAAATGGAAAGACAAGATCTTTGAATTTTTAATATGAATCATTGCGTGGACTATCCACTTTGTATGTTAAATGATTATCATACAATTTAACAGTGCTAGGCATGAGTTCTGTGACAATATAACCTCTTTGCAATTTTATTATTAAATGAATTAAGAGGTAGAATCGAGCACGTTTTTATGTTTGCATTTGATGATGGAAATGGCTGGCAGTGGTTGATGAGCAGAGTGGAAGTTATCGACTACGTATTCATTTGGAAATTGCTCAAATGTTAAATGGATAATTGAGAAAACAGAGCTCCCTTACAAATGGTTGTAGAATGCATATTGTCCTGTTTGATGACACTGTGTTAGATATTTGGTTATGAACATCGAACTAGTTAATACATAGTAGTTTCTAGTGGGTCACTATGGTCATTTGGTTGGTGTGTTTCCTTTTACGGAATGGTTATATGGATTACTTAATTAATTTTATGAACAATACCCGCTCTCATTCCCCACCATTATTTCTCTTTTCGCTAATTACAACCCCATCACCTTCCCACATTCATTTTTCACTCCCTATTCTAAAATTGATTACAGTAAAGAAATTTTTTGTGTTGAAGTAGTTGGAAGTAGCAGTGTCTTGGTTGGATTACAGTGATGTTTTCTTTGGTTTTCATTACAGTTGATTATTTGTTTTCCTTGAGCAGTAACTGTCTTCTTTTCCCCCCTCATTATATCATCTTTCACTCAATACAAACCCCTCGCATATCCCAGAACCCTTTGTTCACCACCTGCTCATTGGAAAATAGTTAAGCAATTTGTATGGATTGGATTGCATGAGTTTGATACGTTGTTGAGCCAAAATCTATTTCATATTTTTAAAGATTTTTCATGTATGTTTATTTAAAAGATTATTTGTTAATCAATCATGCATGCAGGAATGAGTTTTTTTCAACCGAGGTAGCCATGTCAGAGGAAACAGAGGGAGAGGTAATTGGAACCGAGGACCAAGAAGGCCAAGGTTCTCCATACATTTTGGCGCTGACTCACAAGACTTAGGTCAGTTGTTTCAGGCCATATTTTTCAATTGAAATGGGAAAGGAATGGTCCAACCTAGGCTTGAAAGGCCTCCCTTCCAAGTTCTGCAAGCCACCAGTATCCCTATGCCCCCTCATGTCTCATTTCAACCCGAGGTTCCAGAAAATGACAAATGGCAAGAGATTGTCCACTCGGAAGTCTCCCAACATCATGGCTGGCCCAATTTGTCTTTGCCTAATCCTTTGCCTAACAATTAGATTTTCCAAGCTGCCCCTGACCACTCTCCAGTGCAGTCCTCCCATGCTAGAAAAATATTGAAAACTGAGGCCCACCATGCCCCTGACAAAGGAAAAGCCATTGTTGCCCCTTCCTCGCCCTCCAATGGCTCTGACAAAACCGTGTTTTCCTGGATGCATTTGAGGGACGATTGTTCTCATGTGATTAGCGAGATTAGTCTTAAAGGCTCAGTGTAGCCAAAGGAAAATTCAGGAAAATCAAAGGGTGATAGTAGCAATCAAGGAAAGATTGCATCTCATAGTGGGAAATATGGCTTTTGATTTTTATTTTATTTTATCTATTGTTGATGACAGTTGACTTCGGGAGTTTGGAAAACATGTTTTATTTTTGGATATATGAGTAATGCATTTTGAAAACAATGTCAAATATAAATGAGATAAATTGTCAAAATGTGCATGTGATGATAGGAGTCACAAGGAGGTGTTTTTCTTAATTAACTATTTATGTTACGAGTGTTAAGAGCTAAAGGGAGTCACAAGGGGTCCCACCTACAAGTTATTATTTATTTAAAAGGCCCTTATTATGATTATTACTCTTCCCCTTAAATAAAATTTGGTTGAGTCTTTTAATTAACTTAACTAATGAGTTGGTTCAACTACTTCAACCAATTCTAATTAGTTTAAAGGAAAAAGTAAAGGGAGGAACAAAAGAGAGATACAAGGAGAAGCATACTAAGGTTTTCTCTTTGAATTTATGTTGAGATAGTTCAGTTTTCATTCATTCCTTAATTTATCACAAGCCTAATTATTTTTATGATAGCAGGGTCTTATTATGGACAACAAGATTTGGGGTTGAATTATATCATTTAGACACGTGTTTTTCAGAGGTGTTGATCTATCTTTGATAGTTTGTGTAGACTTGTTTTTTTGTGAATTAGTTTTCATGACTGACAAAGGATATTGTGCAGAGTCAAGTGGGAAGCAATATGTGGCAAGTTGATCCATCTTTTAGAGTTTAGTTTTTGATTTTATATCGGAGGTCCTTTTGTATGTTCCATCGAGGATGTCTAAGTTTTACTTTGGTCCTAAATTTCTACATGAAATTTTGTAAAAGAATGACTCTTTGGTGAATTGGAATGAAATAACGGATTTATTTATGTCTCATCTGTCTTGATTATCATCTTGGTGTCTTTACTTCTGTCTTTACATTTATTTCAACAACTTTTATAATCAGAAAATTACATAAAAAGTAAATTTCCAACAAGCGTTTTAATAATAAAAGACTAGCCTAAGCACTAGTAATTAGTACTTGTGAGTTAGCATGTTATTTTTGTTGGCTATAAACATAGGGTGAGATTCTCGTCTATTTTTCTTTAGCCAAGCAAAATCTGAAAATGCTTGAGTAAGATCAATTCATATCTTTTCCTCAACATTTATTTGGTGACCATACTAGGGAGATCTTTGATATCTCTCTGGTTAATTTTTTATACTCGATTTTCATCGATACATCTATTTTTCTGATATTGATTCTTTGACTATTTTATTTCATAATGATTGTTCTTATTGCAAGGCATCCCAATATTGAGCCTGGTCTTCAAGACCATACCAGCATTGCTTTGAATCTGTTTAATACCATTCTAGACATTGCCAATACCTGTGTTGAGCATAACCATTCTTGGGTAGCAATTGAACGAGATATTAGTGATCAAGACCATACCAGCATTGCTTTGAATCTGTTTAATACCATTCTAGACATTGCCAATACCTGTGTTGAGTGTAACCATTCTTGGGTAGCAATTGAATGAGATATTAGTGATTGGAAGCTAGACGTAGACAACATAGAAATCAGCAGTAACCTTTTTGTTTCTTCAGTTTTGGCCTTTCTTTCATGTCGTTGGATTCACGTGCTTTTAGAAGAAGAAGAGGCTTGTCACCTGAAATCAATCCTATTGCTGAAATAGGAAGGAGGAACGTTGTGTTATCTACCCAACAAACTTCTCTAAGGAGAACTTTATCCGATTCATCGAATTCTCCTTTCTTTTTCTCATTTATCATCCACAAGATGGCATCTATTGGTGGATTTGGTGGCACTGGAAGTGCTACATCTTCTCAGTCTTCATCGTCATCAATGATTAGTAGCTTATATAGCCACCATATCCATGTCTAATCTACCACAAATCCCACTAAAGTCATTGAAAAGTATGGGCTTTTTCATTTCGAAGAAGATTCCACAACCACACCGTGGCATGTGTCCTCTCCTCTTAACCTAGCACCTGCTACTCGTCCACTTCCAAAGTTTAAAGAGAACCTTCTTAGTTTTTTAGGAAATGACACTATCAGTACAAACGAACACCTGGTGACATTTTCTAATGCTTGTCTTAACATAGGGGCCAACAACAATGATACTTGCATGCACTTGTCAATTTCTTTGAAAGAAAGGCTACGGTAGAATTCTTTGACCTTCCTCCTAAGATTATTTCTACTTGGGAGGAGTTAATCTATTGGTTCCAATCCACTTATGGGAAATCTAAAATCCCAACCAAGAAGTTAAGGGAATACAATAGCGTCGCCTATAAGGATAGTGAGACTATCAAGTCTTTCAACTTGTGTTTCACCAAGTTATTTAATCAAATCCCTGAACTCATTCGACCTCAGAACCAAGCTTCTTTTATGCATTACCTTCCCCCTATCGTCATAGGCTTGAGGAAAAAGCCATTGATAATATCGCTTCTGCTCTGCATAATTTCTCAGAATATGAAGAACAACTTGAAAGAACTGGTCTTCCCCGGGGAGAATCGGTTAGACAAACATACATGTCCACCCTCTTACAGCTAGTACAAGACATGAACAATCGTATGATAGCGTATGAGTGGAAGGGAACTGTCTCCCCCCTCACCCCTAGAGATTCATCCTCTTCTGCACCCCCCTTTAGGAGTCCGATTGAAAATAATTTTTAGCTTAAAGCTATCTTGCCTCAGAGTTGGTGTAACTTTTGCGAGGAACACCACGAAGAAACCACATGTGAAGTTAAGAAGAGTGCCAGAGATAAGATCTTTAGTAAAATACTAGAAGCTACCATCGTTGTCCTAGATTTTGTAGAGCCAGAAGATGTCATGGTCATCAATACTAGGAACAAAGCCTATTCTCTCAAGGGAAAATTTGATCCTCCTCGTAGTTATTCTAGCTCGAGCTCATCCTCAATTGTTGCTACTCTCTAGGTTCCTAAGTTTCCTGAGAGTCAAGGAATCACTCCCCCTCTTCCCTCTTCCAAATACAATATATTGAATCATTTGTCATCCCTTAACAATAGATTCATCAAAGCAATCTTGAATCAAAGTAGATGCAACCCTTCTAGACATGGTTGTCATCCCTGAACAACAGATGCATCTAAAACAATTCATGGAAGGAAAATCTTCCGTTGTAGCCAATCTTTCCGAAGAGGTAAACGAAGAGGATTCTTCTGTAAATAAACTAGGTGTACATAACTTTAGATACCCTATAAAAAATCCCCCTTTTTATATTTTTGTAAATATTATGGATAAGATTGCCCATTGTTGCCTCATTGATGGTGGTTCAGGCCCAAGTGTGATGTTTAAGATTATTATGGAAGAGATAGGATTTTCTTGGACAAATGAAAATGCCAGAAACATGGTCTCCTATAATGGTCTACAACAAACAACCATCAGTGAGATTAAGGATGTGACCTTGGTTTTATGCACTCATCCTGAGATAAGGACAACCCTCAACATTCAGGTAATTGATATGCCTATAAGAAATTACTCAATTATACTGGGAAGAGATGGGAAATCCTTAACAAGTGGATACCTCTCACTCGACAGGACACATTTATTTGTTCCTCGAAATGGTAATAACATTATAGTACTTAGATAGAGAAGAATTCCACAATCTAGAGTAAACTATATCGAAGAGGAACTAGGAGTCTATTCCATCTTTGTTGAAGAGAATAATATTCCTTTGGAAAGAATCAATTTAGATGATGATATATGGCATATGCACTTTGATGGTTCATGCTCTAATGAAGGTAATGGGGCTAGCATTATCTTGGTTTCCCCTACAGGAAAAATTCATAATTTGTCTTACAGGTTAGAGTTTTCTTGTACAAACAATGTCACTAAGTTTGAAGATTTATTATTAAGCATTGAAAATTCCCTTAATCTTGGTTGTGGTCACCTTTCAGTTTTTGGATATTCTGAGCTTGTTGTGAACTTGATACGTAAAATGTGCTCTCCTAGAAACAAGTTGATGGAACGATACTCCAAAACTATTTGGGCATTTATCTTGAATATTCTATCTTTCAACATCACTCATATTAAGAGGGATTTGAATTCAATGGTTGGCCGGTTAATTGTCTTTGCAACTTCTCCTAATCAACAATGTTTTCCTCACAGGCCTGATTGTTCTTTTCAATCTCTATATTGTCCATGTATCCCTGACAATGTAGAATCTTGGCAGGCCTTCCCTAACAATAAAATCATTTGTTCTTTCATTCAATATGAACCTCTTAAGCCCGAGGAGATTATATCCATAGAAAACAATAAGATTCTTGAGGGCTTGACTCCTCTTGAGAGTTCATTTTCATCGAGTTATGTAGGCAATAAAGAAAAACATAAAGAAGAGGAGTTATAAATGAAGGTGGGTGAAACCATATCCTTGAACATTGGGGCACTTGAATCTTCAAGAAACGTTAACATAAGTACCCAATGTTCTGATAAGGAAGAAATGAAGTTTGCCAAGCTACTTGATGGATTTCAAAAAGTTTCTTCTTGGCCTTATGAGGATATTTGTGGTTTTGATCCTTCTTTTTAACAAAATGTTATTCCCATCAAGGAAGGCATGAAACTAGTCATGCAGGAGAAAAGATCTATTAACTCTTCATTTAAAGAAAATTTTCAAAGGGAGTTGGAGAATTTCTTAAGGGTTGCAATTATTTTTTCAGTCCACCCTGAATGGATTTCCAATTGGGTACATGTTTCGAACACCACTGATCATATTATAAATTGCATTAATTTTAAAACTTTCAAGCAAGCTATTATGAGAAATCACTTTCCTCACCTCAGTATGGAAATGGTTCTGCAGCAGGTTGTAGAGTCACAGTTAAGACCCTTACTTGACATTTTTTTGGGTTGCAAGAAAATCAAGGTGAAAAGGGCAGATGCTCACAAAACCACTCTTATCACAAATCAGAGTACCATGTCTTACAAATTCCTGTTTTCTCACTTACTTGATACAATTATCACCTTTAAAAGACCTATGCACATGACTCTCGATGAATTGGTCAGTATCCATCTCTATTTTGATGATCTAATTGTGTGCACCAAGGAGCTAATAATTACATCAGAATTCCAAGTGTTGGGTCCTTTCCAAATTTTTTTTTTCTTGGACACTAACTCTTACATTTTAAAGGATTTACAGAAGCAATTGTTTTCCTACAGCTCTAACAACCCTCTCTTGAAATATTTCTAGGGACCAACGTGAAAAGTTCTAATGCTGTCCAGATTTTCTGTATACTAGTAGCCTAGCTCTGCTTTCATTTTTGTGATTCTTTTTCTTCTTTACAGTAGTTTGACTTCGACTTTCTGAGTTAAAAAGTTTATTGTTATTTTCTTCATTTTTTTCTTTTATTGTTGTTGTTTTAATTTCTGCATTTTTACTTCTGTCATGATTTTGTTTCCTATCATCTTTTAGTTAATTTGGTCAAGATAGGATGTTGGATCAATTATTCCACACTGACGCTCCTTTAAAGCATTGTTAGTCAATAAAAATCAATCTTACACAGTTGTTATGATGTCTCCTTTGAAGGACCCTTGAGATTTTTATATATTTCCACTATTTTCTTGTAAAGAATTGGTTATCTCCTGCTTCTTCTTGCCATTTCTTCATCCGTTGAGATTTTAAGAGCAAGTCTAAAAAAAATTATCCTTAAAGTTAAGAGCAGATTCTGGTCGAATGATTATGCATACAGTGGTAAAAACCCCTCATACTTAACACTTTTCATGAATTATTCCCAAATTCCCGGTCATCTTTCCATTAAATCCGCTCACTTCCCCCTATTGCATAATCTTCCTGGTTATATCTTCTTGACCTGCTGTTCTTGGTATGAAACCATGAGTTATGAGTTCTAAATCTGTTGAAAACAAATTTCCCTGTGGATTCACTAGTTTGTTGACGATTAAAATCACAACGAAGTTTTTCCCACAAAGTGTTGCTAAAGCCTATTATTATAAAACCGAAATAATACTAGTAGGTGGAACCCCCTTGTAGATTGGAGATTAGGTCTGGTTCTTTTTTTGATGTTGTGTTATTGTTCGACACTGCTTACATGGTGATATAATATTGGTTTATTAGCGATGGAGAAGGCATGTTCTGTGTTTTATTGCTTCTCTAGGCTCAAGTTTTATTTGACAATGGCCTATGTTATCCTTTTTATCACTGCTATATGTTATTGGGATCTATTACTAGGAGACCTACACAATAAAAAATTTAGCAATAACATATACAAGAAATTGGAAAAAGCTAAAAGCAATATAAGATAAAAAGGGAAAGGGATCTAACTATGCAAATATACTACACTACATGCATGAATCATTAAAATGATTATGGATTAAATCCTAGCGAGCAAGCTAATGGTTATGCGATTTGATTGAGCTATATGGTTAATATGCATATGGTATGTTTTGGAAGTATAGGATGTGGGTGGCGCATTTGACAAAGTGATATATTTGATTAAATCATATGTAATGGTGATTATGTTATGGAATAATTTTGGTATGGGCTGCACTATTGGTTTTAATGGGTGATGGTTTCAATACATGGTTTGATTAATGACGTTAATGAAAAGCTTGTTGGCATGTACTAAGGAATTAATGGACTGTGAATGGAGGCGATGTGCATTTACTGCAATTCACCTTTACTCCTTCGCTGGATGCCACCCTAATCAGGCTATTGTTCAACTTTGTTGCCGTGGTTATGCTCCGACTTCCTAACAGAGAGGAACCACTCAACCAACTTGCGTTTTAAAGTGTTTTGATTACAGGTATGCATTTTTTTTTCCATCCATGAGTCTGCTTTGTTTATGAAATGGATTTTGGCTCAAATGTATGGGTTGTGCTTTCCTTAAGTGTGGCAACTGTGTGAAATTGTGATTTTCTTTGGAATGAATCATTGTTGGGTCTGCAAAAATGTTTTGAAGTCACAATGTTATTGGTCATTCTGAGCATCAACAACCATAAGGCTCTCTATCATCCTTGCTCGTTTTAGTTGGAGGGTTTTGTTTGTTCTTGAGTGGGTGGTTGTCTTCACGCATTTCGTATCACCATACCTAGGATTTTGTTTTATGGGGTTTAATGGTTGGAAGCACCTTGTGTCACAGGGCATTGTTCGTTGGGGCATTGGGTTGTTTTTCACTACTATGGTTTCACAGTGGGTTATGTTGCTTCTTCTTGGCCCTAATTTCACCCCATCATTGTAGTTTGTTGACTGGAGATCCACGAGGGTTATACCCTGTGTGTGCTAAGTATCATTACCAGGAAAAATGGAGCCTTTCTCTTCTATTCATAGCCTCTCCTATCATGGGATTCGTCACCCTATCCACGAAGTAAATTGTGGTGTTATCTGTGTGTATACTATTGATCTCAGAGGTTTCCACCATTGAGAAGAGTCGACTTTAGCCTCTCTATGTTGGCCACAGAGAAGACCCTTAACTCTTGAAGTCTGAGGGTTGTTAGAGAAGACCGTTGAGGCCTGTCGGGTTTACTATTGGTTGTTATAGATTGGCATGTATTGTCGACAGAGTTGATTACCGGCTCACCCAGTTGATTATATGAAAATGGTGTGGGTTTTGGTATCTAGTCACTGCATTTGTTATTATAAAATATAAGCTCTTCATGTTTAATTGGAAAAATCAATTACACAGTCACTCTCATTGTGTTTAAATGGATTGATAACCCAACACTATTCTTGATTAAGTGAGTCACAATGTCACTTCATGTAGATGCGTGGGTATGTGTGGTGTTCCTACGACATATTAGGTCGAGTTGTTGATTATTATGATAGTCCAAGTAATAGGCCAGCATTGAAATTGGTTGATTGAAGATTGGGGTCGATACACAGTCACTGTCTTTTGAATTGAAGTTATCGGGATGCTAAACTTCGCATTAGTGACAATTGTTTAATGATGTTTCGTGTGTGATGCATTCGTATGTGTGGTGTTCCCACACCGTGAGTAAATGGTCACTGTAACTATGTGTTATGTGGCCAGATGGTTATTGCAACCAAGATGACTATGGAAGTTCCATTCATTGTATAAGTATGGTTATTCAATTGCGTCGTCAAGGATGAGCCCGAGATTTACAGTATGGTTTTTATTGTAGTTTGATTGATTTGAGAAATTATGTATGTTGTCTCCTTGTGTTGGATTGATGGATTGACACGATAGGTTGAGTTAATGATACTACGATTGTGTGTTTTAAAATTTTCAAAAGGGAATGTTTCATTGTGGTGACTATGGCATGGTTATCCACTATGTTGTTATCAATACTAATGGATTGCGCCATTGGAGGAAGTCATAGTTTTTTTAACATGGCTTGTTGCAATTTGATTGACTTGTGTTATGAGATTGGGAATGTTGTTGCTGACTCATTGTGTTAGATGGATAGCCCAGCTTTTTGAATTTTTAGAGTCAAGGAAGATTGGACCCGTACAGTCATAGAAATACAATTGTGTTTTGTCAAATGGTTGTGTATTCCACAACATAGCGTAGGTTGAATTGTCAATTGTTGTTGGGTGTTTAAATGGAAAGACAAGATCTTTGCATTTTTAATATGAATCATTGTGTGGGATGTCCACTATGTATGTTAAATGATTATCATACAGTTTAACAATGATAGGCATGAGTGTTGTGACAATATAACCTCTTTGCAATTTTGCTATTAAATGAATTAAGAGACAAAATCGAGCACGTTTTTATGTCTGCATTTGATGATTGAAATGGTTGGCAGTGGTTGATGAGCATAGTGGAAGTAATTGACTATGTATTCATTTGGAAATTTCTCAAATGTTAAATGGATAATTGATAAAAACAAATCTCTCGTACAGATGGTTGTAGATTGCATAGTGTCTTGTTTGATGACACTATGTTAGATATTTGATTATGAACAACGAACTAGTTAATACCCGGTAGTTTCTAGTGGGTCACAATGGTCATTTGGTTGGTGTGTTTCCTTTTACAGAATGGTTATATGGATTACTTAATTAATTTTATGAATAGTACCCTCTCTCATTCCCCACCATTATTTCGCTTTTCGCTAATTACAACCCCATAACCTTCCTGCATTCATTTTTCACTCCCTGTTCTAAAATTGATTACAATCAAGAAAAATTATGTGTTGAAGCAGTTGGAAGTAGCAGTGTCTTGGTTGGATTACAATGATGTTTTCTTTCATTTGCATTAAAGTTGATTGTTTCTTGTCCTTGAGCAGTAACCATGTTCTTTTACCCCCTCATTATATCATGTTTCGCTCAATAAAAACCCCTCGCATATCCCAGAACCCTTTGTTCACCCCTTGCTCATTGACAAACAGTTAAGAAATTTGTATGGATTGGATTGCATGAGTCTAATATGATGTTGAGCCAAAATATATTTCATATTTTTAAAGAGTTGTCATGTATGGTTATTTAAAAGTTTATTTTCTAATCAATCATGCATGCACAAATGATTTTTTTTCAACCGTGGTAGCCATTGCAGAGGAAACAGAGGGAGAGGTAATTGGAACCGAGGCCCAAGAAGGCCAAGGTTATCCATACATTTTGGCGCTGACTCACAAGAGTTAGGCCAATTGTTTCAGGCCAGATTTTTCAATTAGATTGGGAAAGGAGTGGTCCAACCTAGGCCTGAAAGGCCTCCCTTACAAGTTCCGCAAACCCCCGGTATCCTTGTGCCCCCTCAGGTATCATTACAACCTGAAGTTCCTAAAAATGACGGATGGAAAGATATTGTCCACCCGACAATCTCCCAACATCGTGGCTGGCCCAATTTGTCTTTTCCTTCTCCTTCGCCTAACAATTAGATTGTGCAAGATTCCCCTGACCACTCACCAGTGCAGTCCTCCCATGCTAGCAAAATATTGAAAACTGAGGCCCACCATGCCCTTGGCAAAGGAAAATCCATTTTTTCCCCTTCCTCGTCCTCCAATGGCTCTGACAAATCCGTGTCTTCCCGGATGCATTTGAAGGATGATTGTTCTCACGTGATTAGCGAGATTAGGCCTAAAGGCTCAACGCATCCAAAGGAAAATTTAGGAAAATCTAAGGGTGGCAGCAACAATCAAGGAATGATTGCATCTCAGAGTGGGAAATATGGCTTTTGAGTTTTTATTTTATTTTATCTATTGTTGATGACAGTTGACTTCAAGAGTTTGGACAACATGTTTTATTTTTGGATATATGAGTAATGCATTTTGAAAACAATGTCAAATATAAATGAGATAAATTGACAAAATGTGCATGTGATGATGGGAGTCACAAGGAGGTGTTTTAATTAATTAATTATTTATGGTATGATTGTTAAGAGCTAAAGGGCTTCACAAGGGGTCCCACCTACTAGTTATTATTTATTTAAAAGGCCCTTATTATGATTATTACTCTTCCCCTTAACTAAAAGTTGGTTGAGTCTTTTAATTAACTTAACTAATGAGTTGTTTCAACTACTTCAACCAATTCTAATTAGTTTAAAGGAAAAAGGAAAGGGAGGAACAAAAGAGAGATAGAAGGAGAAGCATACTAAGGTTTTCTCTTTGAGTTTATGTTGACATAGTTCAGTTTTTCATTCCTTAATTTATCACAAGCCTAATTATTTTTATGATAGCAGGGTCTTATTGTGGACAACAAGATTCTGGGATGAATTACATCATTCAGACACTTATTTTTCAGAGGTGTTGATCTATATTTGATAGTCTGTGTAGACTTGTCTGTTTGTGAATTAGTTTTCATGACTGACAAAGGCTATTGTGCAGAGTCGAGTGGGAAGCAATATGTGGCAAGTTGATCCAGCTTTTAGAGTTCATTTTTTTATTTTCTATAAGAGGTCCTTTTGTATGTTCCATTGGGGATGTATAAGTTTGACTCTGGTCCTAAATTTATGCATGAAATTTTGTAAAATAATGACTCTTTGGTGAATTGGAATGAAATAAAGGATTTCTTTATGTCTCATCTGTCTTGATTATCATCTTGGTTTCTTTACTTCTGTCTTTACATTTATTTCAACGACTGTTATAATCAGAAAATTACATAAAAAGTAAATTTCCAACAATCTTTTTATTAATAAAAGACTATCCTAAGAACTGGTAATTAATACTTGTGAGTTAGGATGTTATTTTTGTTGGATATAAACATAGGGTGAGATTCTCATCTATTTTTCTTTAGCCAAGCAGAATCTGAAAATGCTTGAGTAAGATCAATTAATATATTTTCCTCAACAACTGCCACTATCACTATCAACCTATCACATCAACCTATCATTGAAAAACTTGTCATTGTCACTGATACTCAACCAAATCCTCTCACATGGATCATATACCAAGGACACCTTTCAACTAGATGTCCAACATTACCAACACATGTCTCGGCCAAGCATGTAACAAACAATCAACTTGTACCCTACTGAGCATCACCCATGTACCACAACTTGTCCAACAACATGTGCATCAACCATGCACCAACACCTTCACAACAACAAGTGCATCAACCATGCACCAACACCTATACCATGTACCTTAACCATCGAGCATGTACATCAACCATGTTCATCAAACATGTACATCAATCATCAACTGTGTACCAACATATGCATCAATGTATAAACCAAAACCTCAAGCATGCATCATAATAAACCAAGATCATATACCAAGTATATGCCTCAAGTATATTCCAATATCACAAATAGTTTCCTCTAACAATGAACAATAACAACAATATACAATGTACCAAGGATATGTCTCAAGCATAAAACCAAAGCATGAAATTCAACCATATGCACCCATAAAACAAAAGGTACCTCAAAGATATGCCTTAATCATGTGACATACCATCCATTAAACAATATTGATGAACTATCACATCAACCATGTATCAAACCCTCACTATTATGCAGCCTCAACTTGTACCATTATCTTGAACAATACAACTCAACCAAACTACCTCAAACATGTACGACATGCTTCACACATGTACCACAACATATTCCATAAACCATGTAGTAAACAAGTACCAAAACTCTCAATATGTGCATCAAGCATAAACCATAATCTCCAAAATATCACCAAGCCATGCCACCAAGATGAGCCATAAAATTCCCAAGATATAACCCTCAAAACATACACAATGACATGCCTCATAACTTGTGACAACCTTAGTGCATAATCATACCTTGTTGCAACCTGGAACAAGCATCCCCTTTACATTAACTCATCCTTGCTACCTCATATTTTCCAATAGACCAAGTGTTCACTAGATAGATATTCAATGAACTTGTGTGTGAGAATCAAAGACTTTTGATGTGTATTTATACTCTTCCATTTAATTGGTTTTCAACCACTTTACCCTTAATTAATTTCTTGTTGTAACTGTTAGCACTCTGTAAATTTTGTCTGGTTGAATAGACAAATGACAGAGGTACCTGTTTCATCCAACTTTAGAGCTGAGGCACTAGCCTTCTCAACTCAGAGAGGGCTCTCTCATGTCACTTGATATATCTATGGAAATAGGTGGCTAGATTTGGTTTGTTTTGGGGGATTTTTATCAAATAACTGAAGAAATGAAGATGGCATTTGGGCTATGGAGTTTGGAATGAACGATGCATTGTCAAAACATGAAAACTATCAAGAGGAAAAGGCTAAATGAGGCGATGAGTTTGAGTTTATATTTGAAATTTGCATGGCATCAGAGGAAAAAGAAACATATAACTGCATCAGAGCATATCAAAATGAATTATGAATTGGTTAAGAAGAAATAAACATAGTCTAAATTTCTAAGAAAAGAGCATCACAATGATGAATTCTGGGTTTTTGTTTCTCTAATTTAGACAGATGGAAGTGTAAATGAAATATAAGATTACAGGAAACACATACTATGAAAGAAAAGAAAACTCATATCACCGCCAGTTAGAATCTTTTCATAAACAGTCCAAAATCCTCTTCTGCATTTATATTTTCAGTCTAGCCCCAAATTTTACAAAAGTCTTCCTACACAGAGGGAAAGCTCCTCTGTTATCCATGCTTTCTATATCCTCGAGATAATATATATATAGAGGAGTTACTTGTGGAATTAAAAATGTTTAGACTTCCCCATAATTCTAAAAATAGAGATAAGTTACAAAAAAAAAGTGATTTATAATAACAATTATCCTATTTTAAAGGGATCGTTAGAAACAGGTATGTCATGTCTGGGGCCTCTTTCTTTGACTGCCATCTATCCAAAATTTGCTGGAATGTACTTGATCCTACTTGAGAATTCATTTCATCTTGGCGATTTCCTCTTTCAGAGTGCTCAACCAAGCGAGTTGATTTTCTCTGACGCTCTCCATTGTCTCAGCTCTTATTTATGTTCTCTGTCGTTTGCTCCGCTTCTTCTTCGCTGCCTACTTGTATATTTAGTCTGCATGTTCATTGATGACTAGGTCCCTCATAACAGGGTTTAATCTTATCCCCGACTCTGATTCAGTTGCAGGCTCTGTATGAAATTTGGTTTCTAATATATGTGCAACCCACCTTTCTTTCTCACTTATTGGTAAGCTTGACACATTAGTTGAGAACCTCGTTGCACTGGACATTGTTCGATTGACGTTTTCCATGTCTTCCAACCTTGCAGAGGCCATGGTTTTGTCTCCCTTAATTCTACATAACTCAAGAAAATGATCCAGCTCGAGATTACTCCACTTATGCATGGGATGATGGTTTTTGGGAGAAGAAGAACGCCACCCATACTTGAATATAAGTAGTTATCAAGTTCCAATCATTAATCACTGAAATGATTACTTGTAGGCACGTTGATTTTACATGCTCGACCAATCCATTTCAAATGATTAGCCATTGAGTTCATTATTCGATGACGTTCCCCTGACATTGCACGATCGTGAAGTATCCAAACAAGTGGCGTGCGGTGATTTGACCAGCTGTCGCCTTCCCCTACATGAATCGTTGATTTGACGTATTAGAACACGTGACATCGGGGCCTTTGCGAAAATGGTTTGAGGCAGACTGCCTTTTTCCATGATGTAGATCTGAGGGCGTCATGCGTCCACGACTGACACCATGGTGGTTTTCCCCAGCCTGCCTCGATTAGTTAAGTCCCATGTTGTTTCGTCACCCGATATGAGTCCCAACCGTTGATCCAGGCTGCCACAAGATCAACGATCCGTAGGACTCCCTCCTTCATGCTCCCACTATATTTGTCCATATCGTCGCCATATATGACCTGAGCCTCCAAAGAACTCCATGTCTCTACACTGATTTAGTCACCTCCTAAATTTAAACTCATATTTGAAGCATGATCGACATGGTAATAACATAGGATCCAACTAGGGATGCTAACCTCCTTGTGAGGTAGAAGATAACCATAGAACTGGTGCCTTCTTCATTGGGTTGCCTCCAAACGTGTGTGGGCATCCTGTTCCATCTTGGAGACTGAAACGTCAAATCTTAAAACTGGCTTTTTATTGGATACTGAAAAATTATTGCTAGGATCTAATTGTACACACTATTGGAAAAAAATACTTGATCAACAAGATTATTCACCAACTCCTACCTACCCTAACTACTGAAAAAAAAACCTTCAATCAAGTAAAATCATAATCCGAATGTAGCCATGAGAGCATTCTATCCATCGTTCGTTTCTTTTGTACTTGCTTGTCAAAAAACCCTTCTGATGATGATTCATTCAAAATTTTATCTATAAGTCATATTCTAAAAAAAATTGAAGGGCTTGGATTGTTCACTTCTCCCAACAGGATCGAAAATGGATCTTCTAAGATATGCATAAAACAATCATCGCATTTCACTCCTTCCACTACATTTATATTTTCAAGTGATTCAACTTGTCGATTTCTATCGAAAAACTAGAAAAACCTTTGAGAAGTTTGGTAGTAAATATTTATTGTGTCATAAGGTAACCTTGGTTGGAGAAACTCATCTGATGTAAACAAACTCACATTTGATGTAGACATTGATTTGTTGCGGTCCACTATTATTGGAGAATTCTGATTATAAACCTTTTTCATATAATCTGTCTCGGGATCATGAATCATATGGAAGGATGTTTCCTTTTCAAGAGTCAAGACAAAAAAGTAAGCTTCCTCTAGAAGTGTTCCCTCGCTTCTTGGAGTCTCCATAGGTGAAGTTTCAAAATCTTCATCCATGTTTAGGTTGTTAAGAAATAGGATCACTATGTCATTTTCAAGGGAAGAAAGGAAACCTTGAAATACTTTGCCTTGCTGGAAATGTTATTGAACATCTGAATTAATTTCAGGAGAAGGGAAATGACCTTCAACAACAATTTCTTGATCAGATTCTTCTTTAATCTGATGTTTAAGCACAGGTTCCCACACTGAATTTTCTACATAATGATCCTTCAATGCATGTGAGTGCAACTGGTGTTCTTCAATGATAACAACCTTTTCATGTAAAATAGTAATACTGTGAATATAGTTAGAACTCCCCGTTTTCTCTGAAGTCTCATGATTTTCTTTTAACCATTCAAAGGAAGAAAAACATAAGGGGAGAGAATTTTTATATTTAATCCCACTACTTTCAGCACTTTCAACTTCATGCTTGGATATTTTTTGATTTGAAACGCTACTTTGTTTCAATAGTTCAAATGAGGAAAAACACAATGGCAAGGTTTTGTTACCTGTCTCAAAACCTTCTTCATTTTCTCCAGTGTTTTCATAGGTACATTTCTCCATCTCTTTGGATTGTTGAACATGCTCACTTTCAGCTTTGTCTTCGATCAATGACTGCACCTCTGAATTGACTAGGTCTTATACAAAGAAAGGAATAGGGTCATTGAGCACCTAAGAAGAGTGATCCAATATCTTGTCAATATGTTTCGTTGGTTTGGTGTGACTTTTCATCAGCACAAATGTGATTGCTTCAACAATGATTTTAGAATTCTCTCTCAAAACTTTGAATGCAGCAAATCACAAGGGTAGAGAATTTTCTTCCGCTGATCCAATACTCTACCCTTTGTAACTGTAATATGTAGGTTGACTTATCTCATTGTACTACTGGAAAAAAAAGTCTTTAACATCACAATCCTCCTTATATTTTTCATATACAGGAAAATCAATTGTTTGTGAGATGTCATCTAACAAGAAAAATTAGGGGACATCGACATGTCCTTCAACAAACAGATTTGTAATATCATTGTCTTGACAATATATAGATGAGTACAAAAAACAATAATCCTGTTGCTTATCATGAGATGGACCAACACACCCTCTTTCAACAGGTGGAATATAATTTTTTGCAGAATCATTTTCATAAGAAATTGCAAGAGGACCTCTGATGTTGTCGATTCTATGTTCAGAATCCCAATCAACCTTTTTCCTCTCATATTCACTTTCACATTCTTGAGCATTTGGTCCTTCATTTTGAATCTGTTCACATGCTTGGATGTTGTGCTGAATGTCCTGAGCATCATGAAAAAATTGTTGTAAGGACTTAGATCTTCTTTCCATAAGGAGGAGAGACAAATTTGGATGGAGAGTAGTTGCATAATGGAGCATGGCAGCAAATTTAGTAGGTCGAATTTCTTCAGGAAAATTGTGATAAATACTGGAAAACCTTCTACTGAATATAGAAATAGTTTCCTTGTCCTGATTTTCCAAAGCATAGAACTCTCTAAGTTGTAGGTCTAAAGATTTCTTCTTTCCCCAAAACTTTAAAAAGGCATCCTTCAATTCCTCCCATGAGCTAATTTCCTCTGGCTGCAAATGTTTAAACCAGTCTTTGGTGTCTCCTTTCAAATATTGAGAGAATGCCCTCATACAAATATCCTCGTGTTCAATCTCAAACAAATCTATAAAATTCTCAAACACTTGGATGTGTTTTTCAGCTGAGATGCTATCAGGTTCCCCATCAAACATAGGTAGGTACTCATAGTGTTTTGGAGGAAAATTATGAAGGATGTGGGGTAAATTTAAGGGTCTGTATCTATGCTGAGTCTTGGAGGGTGTTGGATCAAGTGTAGGAGATGAAATATCAACACTAGTTTCATGAGGCTTATCAACTTGGTTATGATCATCACGTAGCCCAGATGAAATTTATTTATCAAAATGAGTGATAAATTGGGGGGACGTTCGTGTAATTTTAAGAGGGGAATATATATTTTCTAGATTTTCATGGTCATTATTTGCATGTAGTAAGAAAAGAAGAACTTGTCTAGCATTTTCGAGAAAAGACAAGAGACAACTTATAGCAAATAGCAAAATGATCTAAAAAAAATCCCATTTTGAGCATTTGTTTTCTTTCATAATGCCTTCTCATACATTAGCCAAGGGGTATCGTCTTTCAGTGAATCCTATGAACTACATTATGTTTTATGAGTGGAGTCTCCATTGATGTTTTGGAAGCATGATTCTTCATTGAGAGTGAAGTCGCCAGTGAAAATTGAAATTTTATGGATTCTTCTACCAGTGGAATCACCTTCAAACTGATTTTTTGATGTGTGGAGTCGCTAGAGAAGGAATACAGCCAATATGTGCCTAAGTGTCTACTCCTCTCAGACCTTAGAACTCAACCATGTCATTCTTCCCAGTGAAAATTTTTAAATTTCGTCCCCGACAACGACGCCAGAATGTTAGCACTCTTTAAATTTTGTTCGGCTGAATAGAAAAATGACAGAGGTAACTATTTCATCCAGCTTTAGAGATGAGGCACTAGCCTCCTCAAATTAGAGAGGGCTCTCTCATGTCACTTGATATATATATGGAAATCGGTGGCTAGATTTGGTTTGTTTTGGGGGATTTTTATCAAATAACTGAAGAAATGAAGATGACATTTGGGCTATGGAGTTTGGAATGAACAATGCATTGTAAAAACATGAAAATTATCAAGAGGAATAGGTTAAATGAGGCGATGAGTCTGAGTTTATATCTAAAATTTGCATGGCATCAGAGGAAAAAGAAACGTATAACCGCATTCAGAGCATATCAAAATGAATTCTGAATTGGTGAAGAAGAAATAAACATAGTCTAAATTGCTAAGCCAAGAGCATCGCAATGATGAATTCTGGGTTTTTGTTTCTCCAATTTAGACAGATGGAAGTGTAAATGAAATATAATATTACAGGAAACACATACTATGAAAGAAAACAAAACTCATATCACCGCCAGTTAGAATCTTTTCATAAACAATCCAAAATCCGCTTCTACATTTATATATTCATTCTAGCCCCAAAATTTACAAAAGTCTTCCTGCACAGAGGGTAGGCTCCTATGTTCTCCATGCTTTCTATATCCTCGAGATAATATATATATATATATATAGAGAGAGAGAGAGAGAGAGGAATTACTTGTGTAATTCAAAACGTTTAGGCTTCCCCATAATTCTAAAAATAGAGATAAGTTACAAAAAAAAGTGATTTATAATAACAGTTATCCTATTTTAAAGGGACTGTTAGAAACATGTCTGTCATGTTTGGGGCCTCTTTCTTCGACCTCCATCTGTCCAAAATTTTCTGGAATGTACTTGATCCTACCTGAGAATTCATTTCAGCTTGGTGATTTCCTCTTTCAGAGTGCTCAACCAAGCGAGTTTATTTTCTCCGACGCTCTCCATCGTCTCAACTCTGATTTATGTTCTCTGTCGTTTGCTCTGCTTATTCTTTTCTGCCTGCTTGTATATTTTTTCTGTGTGTTCATTGATGACTAGGTCCCTCATAAAAGGGTTTAATCTGACCCCCGACTCTGATTCAGTTGTGGGATCTGTATGAAATTTGGTTGCTAATATCTGTGCAACCCACCTTTCTTTCTCACTTATTGGTAAGCTTGACACATTAGTTAAGAACCCCGTTGCAGTGGACACAGTTCGATTGACGTTATCCATATATTCTGACCTTGCAGAGGCCACCATTTTGTCTCCCTTAATTCTACAGAACTCAAGAAATTGATCGAGCTAGATATTACTCCGCTTATGCATGGGACGATGATTTCCGAGAGTAGAAGAACACCACCGACACTTGAATATCAGTATTTATCAAGTTCCAATCATTAATCATTGACAAGATTACCTGCAGGCACGCTGATTTACCATGCTCGTCCAATCCATTTCAAATGATTAGCCTTTGAGTTCGTTATCCGGCGGCATTCCCCTAACATTTCATGGTCGTGAAGTGCCCGAATGAGTGGCATGCGGTGATTTGATCAGTCGTTGCCTTCCCCTACACTAATCGTTGATTTGACGTACTAGAACACATGACATCGGTGCCTTTGTGAAAATGGTTTAAGGTAGACCGCATTTCACCCCGATGTATCTCTGAAGGTGCCACACATCCACGACTGACACCATGGTGGTTTTCCCTAGCCCGCCCTCAATCAGTTAAGTCCCGCGTTGTTTCATCACCCAATATGAGTCCCAACCGTTGATCCGGGATGCCCCAATATCAACGGTTCGTAGGAATCCCTCCTTCTCTCTCCCGCTATATTTGTCCATATCATCGCCATATGTGACCTGAGCCTACAAATAACGCCATGTCTCTACACTTATTTAGTCACCTGCTAAATTTAAACTCAGATTTGAAGCATGATCGTCATGGTGATAACATATTCTCTAACAGGGGATGCTATCCTCCCTTTGAGGTAGCAAAGAACCGTAGACCCGATGCCTTCTTCATTGGGATTCCTCTAAACATGTGTGGGCATCCTGTTTCTTCTTCGAGACTAAAACATCAAATCTTAAAACCATATTTTTATTGGATACTGAAAAATTATTGCTAGGATCTATCTGTACACACTACTGGAAAACTATACTTGATCAACAAGATTATTCGCACACTCCTAACTACCCTAACTGCTAAAAAAAGGACCGTCAATCAAGAGAAATCATAATCCCAATGTAGCCATGACATCATTCTATCCATCATTCATTTCTTTTGTGCTTGCTTGTTAAAAATCCCTTCTACTGATGATTCATTCAAAATTTTATCTATAAGTCCAATTCTAAAAAAATTTGAAGGGCTTGGAATGTTCACTTCTCCCAACAGGATCACAAATGGATCTTCTAAGATATGCCTAAAACAATCATTGCATTTCACTCCTTCCACTGCATTTCTATTTTCAGGTGATTCAACTTGTAGATTTCTATCGAAAATTTGGAAAAACCTTTGAGAAGTTTGGTAGTAAACATTTCTTGCGTCATAAGGTAACCATGGCTGGAGAAACTAATATGATGTAAATTGACTCACATTTGATGTAGAAATTGATTTGTTGCAGTCCTCTATTATTGATGAATAATGATTATAAACCTTTTCCATATAATGTGTCTCGGGATCATGAATCATATGGAAGAATGTTTCCTTTTCAGGATTGAAGACAAAAAAGTAAGATTCCTCTATAAGTGTTCCCTCGCTGCTTGGAGTCTCCATAGGTGAAGTTTCAAAATCTCCATCCATGTTTAGGTTGTTCAGAAATAGGATCACTACGTCATTTTCAAGGGAAGAAAGGGAACCTTGAAATAATTTTCCTTGCTGGGAATGTTGTTGAACAAATGCATTAGTTTCAGGAGAAGGGAAATGACCTTCAACAACAATTTCTTGATCATCTTCTTCTTTAATCTGATGGTTAAGCGTAGGTTCCCACTCTGAATTTTCCACGTAATGATCCTTCAATTCATGTGAGTGAAGCTGGTGGTCTTCAATGATAACAACCTTTTCATGTAAAACAATACTACTGTGAATACAGTCAGAACTCCCCATTTTCTCTGAAGTCTCATGATTTTGTTTTAACCATTCAAAGGAAGAAAAACATAAGGGGAGAGATTTTTTATCTATAAGCCCACTTCTTTATTCACTTTCAAATTCATGCTTGGATATTTTATGATTTGAAATGCTACATTGTTTCAACAGTTCAAAAGAGGAAAAACACAATGGCAAGGTTTTGTTACCTGACTCAAAACCTTCTTTATTTTCTCCAGTGTTGTCATAGGTACATTTCTCATGTCTTTGGATTGCTGGACATGCTCACTTTCAGCTTTGTCTTCGATTTGTGACTGCGCCTCTGAATTGACAAGGTCTTCTACAAAGAAAGGAATAGGGTCATTGAGCACATGAGAAGAGTTCTCCAATATCTTGTCAATATGTTTCGTTCGTTTGGTGTGACTTTGCATCAGCAAAAATTTGCCTGCTTCAACAATGATTTTAGAATTCTCTCTCAAAAATTTGAATGCAGCAAAGAACAAGGGTAGAGAATTTTCTTCGGCTGATCCAATACTCTACCCTTTGTAACTGTAATATGTAGGTTGACTTATTTCATTGTACTGCTAGAAAATAAAGTATTCAACATCGCAATCCTCCTCATATTTGTCATATACAGGCAAACCAACTGTCTGTGAGATGCCATCTAACAAGAAAAAATTGGGGACATCGACCTATTCTTCAACAAACAGATTTGTAATCTCATTCTCTTGACCATCTATAAATGAGTACAGAAAACAATCATCCCTTTTCTTATCATGAGATGGACCAACACCCCCTCTTTCAACAGGTGGAATATAATGTTTTGCAGAATCATTGGCATAAGAAACTACAAGAGGACCTCTAATGTTGTCGATTCTATGTTCAGGATCCCAATCAACCTTTTTCCTCTCATATTCACTTTCACATTCTTGAGCATTTGGTCCTCCATTTTGAATCTGTTCACATGCTTGGATGTTGTGTTTAATGTCCTGAGCATCATAAAACATTTGTTGTAAGGACTTGGATATTGTTTCCATAAGGAGGAGAGACAAATATGGATGGAGAGTAGTTTCATAATGGAGCATGGGAGCAAATTCAGTAGGTCAAATTTCTTCAGGAAAATTCTAATAGATACTGAAAAACCTTCTACTGAATATAGAAATAGTTTCCTTGTCCTACTTTTCCAAAGCATAGAACTCTCTAAGCTGTAGGTCTAAAGATTTCTTCTTTCCCCAAAACTTTAAAAAGGCATCCTTCAATTCCTCCCATGAG
>ML789934.1:0-14778 GCA_009831015.1 Picea engelmannii | reverse complement strand
ACATATGCATGAAGATAATGAAGCATCCCCAAGGAGAGAGACCATTTTCCATTAATGTCAAATGGGGAGAGTGAGAAACATTGATGAGGAGAAATGGTCACCGGGGGAGCATGAGTTTTGGAGCATCATTGTTTCCATCACTGTTTCCATCAATTTTTGTGTTTCCATCAATTCCAAAGGGGGGTATTGTTGGACATTTTGTTTGGACAGTTGGTTGTCATTGATGTCAAACCTTGGATATTGATGTCAACCCTTGGAGAAGTCTGGAAGCCCTACATATGTGGTTTAGATAGATGGATAATTATTTTTCATTGATGAAGTGGTTGATGTCAACATATGTTTTGGGTGCATTTGATGAAGTCTACACGTAACCTCGAAGGTATGGTCATGGAACCCATATTTGATCGAGGAATAAAGACATGGAGGTCAGTGTATTTTTAAGTAAGACTATCATAGATGGATAGAATGCATCATGTCATCTCCGGTGATAGGTGGTATGTCACGTGGCTCCTTATAGTTGAGGATATATGGCTTTGTAAAGATTGGAGGACCCTCAAGAATAATCTAGAATCTCCTAGAAGGTCAACACGAAGTCAATTATTTTATAAGCCTCTAGAAAGTATTCAAGAAGTTTTCTAGTCAACGTGGTTGCAACAAGGAGTTAATTATGG
This sequence comes from Picea engelmannii, assembly GCA_009831015.1. Classification (NCBI taxonomy): domain Eukaryota; kingdom Viridiplantae; phylum Streptophyta; class Pinopsida; order Pinales; family Pinaceae; genus Picea; species Picea engelmannii. The sequence goes on along the minus strand of ML789934.1, from coordinate 14,107 downwards.
ATAAAGTATTTGAAACAAAGAAATTACGAGTTTACTAATTATTGGTAAAGTAGTTGCAACAAGAAAGTATAGGTTGACCCTAAAATTAAGAAACAGGGTAAAACAATTATGACCCTAAAATGAGGAAAAAGGGTAAAACAATTATGACCCTAAAATTAGGAAAAGAGTAAAACAGTTATTACCCTAAAATTAAGAAAAAAAGGTAAAACAATTATGACCCTAAAATTAGGAAAAATGGTAAAACAATTATTACCCTAAAATTAGGAAAAGGGGTAAAACAGTGAAAGGGTAAAATAGTTGTAACAAGAAATTAATTAAGGGTAAAGTGGTTATTGTTATCACCATGACAATCATGCTTCAAATCTGAGTTTAAATTTATCAGGTGACTAAATTAGTGTAGAGACATGGTGTCATTTGGAGGCTCAGGTCATATATGGCGGCAATATGGACAAATATAGTAGGAGCTCGAAGGAGGGAGTCCTACGAACCGTTGATCTTGGGGCATCCCGAATCAACGGTTGGGACTCATATCAGGCGATGAAACAATGTGTGACTTAAATGATTGAGGGTGGGTTGGGGAAAACCACCATGGTGTCAGCTGTGGATGTGTGGCGCCCTCAAGATATTTCGGGGCGAAAGGCGGTCTGCCTAAAACCATTTTTGCAAAGGCCCCAATGTCACATGTTCTAATAAGTCAAATCAATGATTCGTGTAGGGGAAGGTGATGGCTGGTCAAATCACCACATGCCACTCGTTGGGGTACTTCACGACTGTGCAATGTCAGGGGAATGCCACCAGATAATGAACTCAAAGGCTAATCATTTGAAATGGATTGGCCGAGCATGGTAAATCAACATGCCTACAAATAATATTGTCAGTGAGTAATGATTGGAGCTTGATAACCACTGATATTCAAGTATGGGTGGCATTCTTTTTCTCTCAGAAATTGTTGTCCCATGCATAAGTAAAGTAATCTCAAGCTGGATCGATTTCTTGAATTCTATATAATTAAGGGAGTCAAAATCATGGCCTCTGAAAGGTCAGAAGATATGGATAACGTCAATCCAATAGTGTCCAGTGCAATGGGGTTCTCAACTAATGTGTCAAGCTTACCAATAAGTGATAAAGAAAGGTGGGTTGCGTAGATATTAGCAACCAAATTTCATACAGAGCCCACAACTGAATCAGAGCCGGGGGTCAGATTAAACCATGTTATGAGGGACCTAGTCATCAATGAACACGCAGATGAAATCTACAAGAAGGCAGTGAAGAAGAAGCGGAGAAAACAACAGAGAACAAAACTTAGAGTTGAGAGGATGGAGAGCATCAGAGAAAATCAAATCACTTGGTTGAGCACTATAAAAGAGGAAATCGCCAAGCTGAAATGAATTCTTAGGTAGGATCAAGTAAATTCCAGCAAATTTTGGACAGATGGCGGTTGAAGAAAGAGGCCCCAGACATGACAGACCTATTTCTAACAATCCCTTTAAAATAGGATAATTGTTATTATAAATCACTTATTTTTTTGGTAAATTATCTCTCTTTTTAGAATTATGGGGAAGTCTAAACGTTTTGAATTCCACAAGTAATTCCTCTATATATATATTATCTCGAGGATATATAAAGCATGGAGAACAAAGGAGCCTGCCCTCTGTGTAGGAAGACTTTTGTAAATTTTGGGGCTAGAATGAATATATAAATGTGGAAGCGGATTTTGGACTGTTTATGAAAAGATTCTAACTGGCGGTGATATGAGTTTTGTTTTCTTTCATAATATGTGTTTCCTGTAATCTTATATTTCATTTACACTTCCATATGTATAAATTGGAGAAACAAAAACCCAGAATTAATCATTACGATGCTCTTGGCTTAGCAATTTAGACTATGTTTATTTCTTCTTAACCAATTCAGAATTCATTTTGATATGCTCTGATGCGGTTATAGGTTTCTTTTTCCTCTGATGCCATGCAAATTTCAAATATAAAATCAGACTCATCATCTCATTTAGCCTTTTCCTCTTGATAGTTTTCATGTTTTGACAATGCATTGTTCATTCCAAACTCCATAGCCCAAATGTCATCTTCATATCTTCAATTATTTGATAAAAATCCCCCAAAACAAACGAAATCTAGCCACCGATTTCCATAGATATATCAAGTGAAACAAGAGATCCCTATCTAAGTTGAGCAGGCTAGTGCCTCATCTCTAAAGCTGGATGAAACAGTTACTTCTGTCATTTGTCTATTCAGCCAGACAAAATTTATAGAGTGCTAACATTATGGCGCCGTTGTCGGGGATGGAATTTAAAAATTTTCCCTGGGAAGAACAACATGGTTGAGTTCTAAGGGTTGAGAGAAATAGACAATTAAGCACACATTGGCTGTATTCCAGCTCTAGCGACTCCACACATCAAAAAATCAGTTTGAAGGTGATTCCACTGGTAGAAGAATCCATAAAATTTCAATTTTCACTAGAGACTCCACTCTCAATGAAGAATCCAGCCTCCAAAAAATCAATGGCGAATCCACTCGCAATACAGAATATAGTTCAAAGGATTCACTGAAAGAATATATCCCTTGGTTGAGGTATGAGAAGGCATTATGAAAGAAAACAAATGCTCAAAATGGGATTTTTTCAGATCACTTTGCTATTTGCTATAATCCGTCTCTGGTCTTTTCTCGAAAATGCTAGACAAGTTCTTCTTTGCTTACTGCATGCAAATAATGACCATGAAAATCCAGAAAATATATATCCCCCTCTTAACATTACACGAACGTCCCCCTAGTTTATCACTCATTTTGATAAATAAATTTCATCTGGGCTACGTGATGACCATAACCAAGTTGATAAGCCTCATGAGACTAGGGTTGACATTTCATCTCCTGCACTTGATCCAACACCCTCCAAGACTCAGCATAGAAATAGACCCTTAAAGTTACCCCACATCCTTCATAATTTTCCTCCAAAACACTATGATACCTACCTATGTTTGATGGGGAACCTGATAGCATCTCAGCTGAAAAACACATCCAAGTGTTTGAGAATTTTATAGATTTGTTTGAGATTGAACACAAGGATGTTTGTAAGAGGGCCTTCTCTTAATCTTTGAAAGGAGAAACCAAAGACTGGTTTAAACATTTGCAACCAGAGGAAATTAGCTCATGGGAGGAATTGAAGGATGCCTTTTTAAAGTTTTGGGGAAAGAAGAAATCTTTAGACCTACAGCTTAGAGAGTTCTATGCTTTGGAAAAGTAGGACAAGGAAACTATTTCTATATTCAGTAGAAGGTTTTTCAGTATCTATTAGAATTTTCCTGAAGAAATTTGACCTACTGAATTTGCTCCCATGCTCCATTATGAAACTACTCTCCATCCATATTTGTCTCTCCTCCTTATGGAAACAATATCCAAGTCCTTACAACAAATGTTTTATGATGCTCAGGACATTAAACACAACATCCAAGCATGTGAACAGATTCAAAATGGAGGACCAAATGCTCAAGAATGTGAAAGTGAATATGAGAGGAAAAAGGTTGATTGGGATCCTGAACATAGAATCGACAACATTAGAGGTCCTCTTGTAGTTTCTTATGCCAATGATTCTGCAAAACATTATATTCCACCTGTTGAAAGAGGGGGTGTTGGTCCATCTCATGATAAGAAAAGGGATGATTGTTTTCTGTACTCATTTATAGATGGTCAAGAGAATGAGATTACAAATCTGTTTGTTGAAGAATAGGTCGATGTCCCCAATTTTTTCTTGTTAGATGGCATCTCACAGACAGTTGGTTTGCCTGTATATGACAAATATGAGGAGGATTGCGATGTTGAATACTTTATTTTCTAGCAGTACAATGAAATAAGTCAACCTACATATTACAGTTACAAAGGGTAGAGTATTGGATCAGCCGAAGAAAATTCTCTACCCTTGTTCTTTGCTGCATTCAAATTTTTGAGAGAGAATTCTAAAATCATTGTTGAAGCAGGCAAATTTTTGCTGATGCAAAGTCACACCAAACGAACGAAACATATTGACAAGATATTGGAGAACTCTTCTCATGTGCTCAATGACCCTATTCCTTTCTTTGTAGAAGACCTTGTCAATTCAGAGGCGCAGTCACAAATCGAAGACAAAGCTGAAAGTGAGCATGTCCAGCAATCCAAAGACATGAGAAATGTACCTATGACAACACTGGAGAAAATAAAGAAGGTTTTGAGTCAGGTAACAAAACCTTGCCATTGTGTTTTTCCTCTTTTGAACTGTTGAAACAATGTAGCATTTCAAATCATAAAATATCCAAGCATGAATTTGAAAGTGAATAAAGAAGTGGGCTTATAGATAAAAAATCTCTCCCCTTATGTTTTTCTTCCTTTGAATGGTTAAAACAAAATCATGAGACTTCAGAGAAAATGGGGAGTTCTGACTGTATTCACAGTAGTATTGTTTTACATGAAAAGGTTGTTATCATTGAAGACCACCAGCTTCACTCACATGAATTGAAGGATCATTACGTGGAAAATTCAGAGTGGGAACCTACGCTTAACCATCAGATTAAAGAAGAAGATGATCAAGAAATTGTTGTTGAAGGTCATTTCCCTTCTCCTGAAACTAATGCATTTGTTCAACAACATTCCCAGCAAGGAAAATTATTTCAAGGTTCCCTTTCTTCCCTTGAAAATGACGTAGTGATCCTATTTCTGAACAACCTAAACATGGATGGAGATTTTGAAACTTCACCTATGGAGACTCCAAGCAGCGAGGGAACACTTATAGAGGAATCTTACTTTTTTGTCTTCAATCCTGAAAAGGAAACATTCTTCCATATGATTCATGATCCCGAGACACATTATATGGAAAAGGTTTATAATCATTATTCATCAATAATAGAGGACTGCAACAAATCAATTTCTACATCAAATGTGAGTCAATTTACATCATATTAGTTTCTCCAGCCATGGTTACCTTATGACGCAAGAAATGTTTACTACCAAACTTCTCAAAGGTTTTTCCAAATTTTCGATAGAAATCTACAAGTTGAATCACCTGAAAATAGAAATGCAGTGGAAGGAGTGAAATGCAATGATTGTTTTAGGCATATCTTAGAAGATCCATTTGTGATCCTGTTGGGAGAAGTGAACATTCCAAGCCCTTCAAATTTTTTTAGAATTGGACTTATAGATAAAATTTTGAATGAATCATCAGTAGAAGGGATTTTTAACAAGCAAGCACAAAAGAAATGAATGATGGATAGAATGATGTCATGGCTACATTGGGATTATGATTTCTCTTGATTGACGGTCCTTTTTTTAGCAGTTAGGGTAGTTAGGAGTGTGCGAATAATCTTGTTGATCAAGTATAGTTTTCCAGTAGTGTGTACAGATAGATCCTAGCAATAATTTTTCAGTATCCAATAAAAATATGGTTTTAAGATTTGATGTTTTAGTCTCGAAGAAGAAACAGGATGCCCACACATGTTTAGAGGAATCCCAATGAAGAAGGCATCGGGTCTACGGTTCTTTGCTACCTCAAAGGGAGGATAGCATCCCCTGTTAGAGAATATGTTATCACCATGACGATCATGCTTCAAATCTGAGTTTAAATTTAGCAGGTGACTAAATAAGTGTAGAGACATGGCGTTATTTGTAGGCTCAGGTCACATATGGCGATGATATGGACAAATATAGCGGGAGAGAGAAGGAGGGATTCCTACGAACCGTTGATATTGGGGCATCCCGGATCAACGGTTGGGACTCATATTGGGTGATGAAACAACGCGGGACTTAACTGATTGAGGGCGGGCTAGGGAAAACCACCATGGTGTCAGTCGTGGATGTGTGGCACCTTCAGAGATACATCGGGGTGAAATGCGGTCTACCTTAAACCATTTTCACAAAGGCACCGATGTCATGTGTTCTAGTACGTCAAATCAACGATTAGTGTAGGGGAAGGCAACGACTGATCAAATCACCGCATGCCACTCATTCGGGCACTTCACGACCATGAAATGTTAGGGGAATGCCGCCGGATAACGAACTCAAAGGCTAATCATTTGAAATGGATTGGACGAGCATGGTAAATCAGCGTGCCTGCAGGTAATCTTGTCAATGATTAATGATTGGAACTTGATAAATACTGATATTCAAGTGTCGGTGGTGTTCTTCTACTCTCGGAAATCATCGTCCCATGCATAAGCGGAGTAATATCTAGCTCGATCAATTTCTTGAGTTCTGTAGAATTAAGGGAGACAAAATGGTGGCCTCTGCAAGGTCAGAATATATGGATAACGTCAATCGAACTGTGTCCACTGCAACGGGGTTCTTAACTAATGTGTCAAGCTTACCAATAAGTGAGAAAGAAAGGTGGGTTGCACAGATATTAGCAACCAAATTTCATACAGATCCCACAACTGAATCAGAGTCGGGGGTCAGATTAAACCCTTTTATGAGGGACCTAGTCATCAATGAACACACAGAAAAAATATACAAGCAGGCAGAAAAGAATAAGCAGAGCAAACGACAGAGAACATAAATCAGAGTTGAGACGATGGAGAGCGTCGGAGAAAATAAACTCGCTTGGTTGAGCACTCTGAAAGAGGAAATCACCAAGCTGAAATGAATTCTCAGGTAGGATCAAGTACATTCCAGAAAATTTTGGACAGATGGAGGTCGAAGAAAGAGGCCCCAAACATGACAGACATGTTTCTAACAGTCCCTTTAAAATAGGATAACTGTTATTATAAATCACTTTTTTTTGTAACTTATCTCTATTTTTAGAATTATGGGGAAGCCTAAACGTTTTGAATTACACAAGTAATTCCTCTCTCTCTCTCTCTCTCTATATATATATATATATATTATCTCGAGGATATAGAAAGCATGGAGAACATAGGAGCCTACCCTCTGTGCAGGAAGACTTTTGTAAATTTTGGGGCTAGAATGAATATATAAATGTAGAAGCGGATTTTGGATTGTTTATGAAAAGATTCTAACTGGCGGTGATATGAGTTTTGTTTTCTTTCATAGTATGTGTTTCCTGTAATATTATATTTCATTTACACTTCCATCTGTCTAAATTGGAGAAACAAAAACCCAGAATTCATCATTGCGATGCTCTTGGCTTAGCAATTTAGACTATGTTTATTTCTTCTTCACCAATTCAGAATTCATTTTGATATGCTCTGAATGCGGTTATACGTTTCTTTTTCCTCTGATGCCATGCAAATTTTAGATATAAACTCAGACTCATCGCCTCATTTAACCTATTCCTCTTGATAATTTTCATGTTTTTACAATGCATTGTTCATTCCAAACTCCATAGCCCAAATGTCATCTTCATTTCTTCAGTTATTTGATAAAAATCCCCCAAAACAAACCAAATCTAGCCACCGATTTCCATATATATATCAAGTGACATGAGAGAGCCCTCTCTAATTTGAGGAGGCTAGTGCCTCATCTCTAAAGCTGGATGAAATAGTTACCTCTGTCATTTTTCTATTCAGCCGAACAAAATTTAAAGAGTGCTAACATTCTGGCGTCGTTGTCGGGGACGAAATTTAAAAATTTTCACTGGGAAGAATGACATGGTTGAGTTCTAAGGTCTGAGAGGAGTAGACACTTAGGCACATATTGGCTGTATTCCTTCTCTAGCGACTCCACACATCAAAAAATCAGTTTGAAGGTGATTCCACTGGTAGAAGAATCCATAAAATTTCAATTTTCACTGGCGACTTCACTCTCAATGAAGAATCATGCTTCCAAAACATCAATGGAGACTCCACTCATAAAACATAATGTAGTTCATAGGATTCACTGAAAGACGATACCCCTTGGCTAATGTATGAGAAGGCATTATGAAAGAAAACAAATGCTCAAAATGGGATTTTTTTTAGATCATTTTGCTATTTGCTATAAGTTGTCTCTTGTCTTTTCTCGAAAATGCTAGACAAGTTCTTCTTTTCTTACTACATGCAAATAATGACCATGAAAATCTAGAAAATATATATTCCCCTCTTAAAATTACACGAACGTCCCCCCAATTTATCACTCATTTTGATAAATAAATTTCATCTGGGCTACGTGATGATCATAACCAAGTTGATAAGCCTCATGAAACTAGTGTTGATATTTCATCTCCTACACTTGATCCAACACCCTCCAAGACTCAGCATAGATACAGACCCTTAAATTTACCCCACATCCTTCATAATTTTCCTCCAAAACACTATGAGTACCTACCTATGTTTGATGGGGAACCTGATAGCATCTCAGCTGAAAAACACATCCAAGTGTTTGAGAATTTTATAGATTTGTTTGAGATTGAACACGAGGATATTTGTATGAGGGCATTCTCTCAATATTTGAAAGGAGACACCAAAGACTGGTTTAAACATTTGCAGCCAGAGGAAATTAGCTCATGGGAGGAATTGAAGGATGCCTTTTTAAAGTTTTGGGGAAAGAAGAAATCTTTAGACCTACAACTTAGAGAGTTCTATGCTTTGGAAAATCAGGACAAGGAAACTATTTCTATATTCAGTAGAAGGTTTTCCAGTATTTATCACAATTTTCCTGAAGAAATTCGACCTACTAAATTTGCTGCCATGCTCCATTATGCAACTACTCTCCATCCAAATTTGTCTCTCCTCCTTATGGAAAGAAGATCTAAGTCCTTACAACAATTTTTTCATGATGCTCAGGACATTCAGCACAACATCCAAGCATGTGAACAGATTCAAAATGAAGGACCAAATGCTCAAGAATGTGAAAGTGAATATGAGAGGAAAAAGGTTGATTGGGATTCTGAACATAGAATCGACAACATCAGAGGTCCTCTTGCAATTTCTTATGAAAATGATTCTGCAAAAAATTATATTCCACCTGTTGAAAGAGGGTGTGTTGGTCCATCTCATGATAAGCAACAGGATTATTGTTTTTTGTACTCATCTATATATTGTCAAGACAATGATATTACAAATCTGTTTGTTGAAGGACATGTCGATGTCCCCTAATTTTTCTTGTTAGATGACATCTCACAAACAATTGATTTTCCTGTATATGAAAAATATAAGGAGGATTGTGATGTTAAAGACTTTTTTTTCCAGTAGTACAATGAGATAAGTCAACCTACATATTACAGTTACAAAGGGTAGAGTATTGGATCAGCGGAAGAAAATTCTCTACCCTTGTGATTTGCTGCATTCAAAGTTTTGAGAGAGAATTCTAAAATCATTGTTGAAGCAATCACATTTGTGCTGATGAAAAGTCACACCAAACCAACGAAACATATTGACAAGATATTGGATCACTCTTCTTAGGTGCTCAATGACCCTATTCCTTTCTTTGTATAAGACCTAGTCAATTCAGAGGTGCAGTCATTGATCGAAGACAAAGCTGAAAGTGAGCATGTTCAACAATCCAAAGAGATGGAGAAATGTACCTATGAAAACACTGGAGAAAATGAAGAAGGTTTTGAGACAGGTAACAAAACCTTGCCATTGTGTTTTTCCTCATTTGAACTATTGAAACAAAGTAGCGTTTCAAATCAAAAAATATCCAAGCATGAAGTTGAAAGTGCTGAAAGTAGTGGGATTAAATATAAAAATTCTCTCCCCTTATGTTTTTCTTCCTTTGAATGGTTAAAAGAAAATCATGAGACTTCAGAGAAAACGGGGAGTTCTAACTATATTCACAGTATTACTATTTTACATGAAAAGGTTGTTATCATTGAAGAACACCAGTTGCACTCACATGCATTGAAGGATCATTATGTAGAAAATTCAGTGTGGGAACCTGTGCTTAAACATCAGATTAAAGAAGAATCTGATCAAGAAATTGTTGTTGAAGGTCATTTCCCTTCTCCTGAAATTAATTCAGATGTTCAATAACATTTCCAGCAAGGCAAAGTATTTCAAGGTTTCCTTTCTTCCCTTGAAAATGACATAGTGATCCTATTTCTTAACAACCTAAACATGGATGAAGATTTTGAAACTTCACCTATGGAGACTCCAAGAAGCGAGGGAACACTTCTAGAGGAAGCTTACTTTTTTGTCTTGACTCTTGAAAAGGAAACATCCTTCCATATGATTCATGATCCCGAGACAGATTATATGAAAAAGGTTTATAATCAGAATTCTCCAATAATAGTGGACCGCAACAAATCAATGTCTACATCAAATGTGAGTTTGTTTACATCAGATGAGTTTCTCCAACCAAGGTTACCTTATGACACAATAAATATTTACTACCAAACTTCTCAAAGGTTTTTCTAGTTTTTCGATAGAAATCGACAAGTTGAATCACTTGAAAATATAAATGTAGTGGAAGGAGTGAAATGCGATGATTGTTTTATGCATATCTTAGAAGATCCATTTTCGATCCTGTTGGGAGAAGTGAACAATCCAAGCCCTTCAATTTTTTTTAGAATATGACTTATAGATAAAATTTTGAATGAATCATCATCAGAAGGGTTTTTTGACAAGCAAGTACAAAAGAAACGAACGATGGATAGAATGCTCTCATGGCTACATTCGGATTATGATTTTACTTGATTGAAGGTTTTTTTTTCAGTAGTTAGGGTAGGTAGGAGTTGGTGAATAATCTTGTTGATCAAGTATTTTTTTCCAATAGTGTGTACAATTAGATCCTAGCAATAATTTTTCAGTATCCAATAAAAAGCCAGTTTTAAGATTTGACGTTTCAGTCTCCAAGATGGAACAGGATGCCCACACACGTTTGGAGGCAACCCAATGAAGAAGGCACCAGTTCTATGGTTATCTTCTACCTCACAAGGAGGTTAGCATCCCTAGTTGGATCCTATGTTATTACCATGTCGATCATGCTTCAAATATGAGTTTAAATTTAGGAGGTGACTAAATCAGTGTAGAGACATGGAGTTCTTTGGAGGCTCAGGTCATATATGGCGACGATATGGACAAATATAGTGGGAGCATGAAGGAGGGAGTCCTACGGATCGTTGATCTTGTGGCAGCCTGGATCAACGGTTGGGACTCATATCGGGTGACGAAACAACATGGGACTTAACTAATCGAGGCAGGCTGGGGAAAACCACCATGGTGTCAGTCGTGGACGCATGACGCCCTCAGATCTACATCATGGAAAAAGGCAGTCTGCCTCAAACCATTTTCGCAAAGGCCCCGATGTCACGTGTTCTAATACGTCAAATCAACGATTCATGTAGGGGAAGGCGACAGCTGGTCAAATCACCGCACGCCACTTGTTTGGATACTTCACGATCGTGCAATGTCAGGGGAACGTCATCGAATAATGAACTCAATGGCTAATCATTTGAAATGGATTGGTCGAGCATGTAAAATCAACGTGCCTACAAGTAATCATTTCAGTGATTAATGATTGGAACTTGATAACTACTTATATTCAAGTATGGGTGGCGTTCTTCTTCTCCCAAAAACCATCATCCCATGCATAAGTGGAGTAATCTCGAGCTGGATCATTTTCTTGAGTTATGTAGAATTAAGGGAGACAAAACCATGGCCTCTGCAAGGTTGGAAGACATGGAAAACGTCAATCGAACAATGTCCAGTGCAACGAGGTTCTCAACTAATGTGTCAAGCTTACCAATAAGTGAGAAAGAAAGGTGGGTTGCACATATATTAGAAACCAAATTTCATACAGAGCCTGCAACTGAATCAGAGTCGGGGATAAGATTAAACCCTGTTATGAGGGACCTAGTCATCAATGAACATGCAGACTAAATATACAAGTAGGCAGCGAAGAAGAAGCGGAGCAAACGACAGAGAACATAAATAAGAGCTGAGACAATGGAGAGCGTCAGAGAAAATCAACTCGCTTGGTTGAGCACTCTGAAAGAGGAAATCGCCAAGATGAAATGAATTCTCAAGTAGGATCAAGTACATTCCAGCAAATTTTGGATAGATGGCAGTCAAAGAAAGAGGCCCCAGACATGACATACCTGTTTCTAACGATCCCTTTAAAATAGGATAATTGTTATTATAAATCACTTTTTTTTTGTAACTTATCTCTATTTTTAGAATTATGGGGAAGTCTAAACATTTTTAATTCCACAAGTAACTCCTCTATATATATATTATCTCGAGGATATAGAAAGCATGGATAACAGAGGAGCTTTCCCTCTGTGTAGGAAGACTTTTGTAAAATTTGGGGCTAGACTGAAAATATAAATGCAGAAGAGGATTTTGGACTGTTTATGAAAAGATTCTAACTGGCGGTGATATGAGTTTTCTTTTCTTTCATAGTATGTGTTTCCTGTAATCTTATATTTCATTTACACTTCCATCTGTCTAAATTAGAGAAACAAAAACCCAGAATTCATCATTGTGATGCTCTTTTCTTAGAAATTTAGACTATGTTTATTTCTTCTTAACCAATTCATAATTCATTTTGATATGCTCTGATGCAGTTATATGTTTCTTTTTCCTCTGATGCCATGCAAATTTCAAATATAAACTCAAACTCATCGCCTCATTTAGCCTTTTCCTCTTGATAGTTTTCATGTTTTGACAATGCATCGTTCATTCCAAACTCCATAGCCCAAATGCCATCTTCATTTCTTCAGTTATTTGATAAAAATCCCCCAAAACAAACCAAATCTAGCCACCTATTTCCATAGATATATCAAGTGACATGAGAGAGCCCTCTCTGAGTTGAGAAGGCTAGTGCCTCAGCTCTAAAGTTGGATGAAACAGGTACCTCTGTCATTTGTCTATTCAACCAGACAAAATTTACAGAGTGCTAACAGTTACAACAAGAAATTAATTAAGGGTAAAGTGGTTGAAAACCAATTAAATGGAAGAGTATAAATACACATCAAAAGTCTTTGATTCTCACACACAAGTTCATTGAATATCTATCTAGTGAACACTTGGTCTATTGGAAAATATGAGGTAGCAAGGATGAGTTAATGTAAAGGGGATGCTTGTTCCAGGTTGCAACAAGGTATGATTATGCACTAAGGTTGTCACAAGTTATGAGGCATGTCATTGTGTATGTTTTGAGGGTTATATCTTGGGAATTTTATGGCTCATCTTGGTGGCATGGCTTGGTGATATTTTGGAGATTATGGTTTATGCTTGATGCACATATTGAGAGTTTTGGTACTTGTTTACTACATGGTTTATGGAATATGTTGTGGTACATGTGTGAAGCATGTCGTACATGTTTGAGGTAGTTTGGTTGAGTTGTATTGTTCAAGATAATGGTACAAGTTGAGGCTGCATAATAGTGAGGGTTTGATACATGGTTGATGTGATAGTTCATCAATATTGTTTAATGGATGGTATGTCACATGATTAAGGCATATCTTTGAGGTACCTTTTGTTTTATGGGTGCATATGGTTGAATTTCATGCTTTGGTTTTATGCTTGAGACATATCCTTGGTACATTGTATATTGTTGTTATTGTTCATTGTTAGAGGAAACTATTTGTGATATTGGAATATACTTGAGGCATATACTTGGTATATGATCTTGGTTTATTATGATGCATGCTTGAGGTTTTGGTTTATACATTGATGCATATGTTGGTACACAGTTGATGATTGATGTACATGTTTGATGAACATGGTTGATGTACATGCTCGATGGTTAAGGTACATGGTATAGGTGTTGGTGCATGGTTGATGCACTTGTTGTTGTGAAGGTGTTGGTGCATGGTTGATGCACATGTTGTTGGACAAGTTGTGGTACATGGGTGATGCTCAGTAGGGTACAAGTTGATTGTTTGTTACATGCTTGGCCGAGACATGTGTTGGTAATGTTGGACATCTAGTTGAAAGGTGTCCTTGGTATATGATCCATGTGAGAGGATTTGGTTGAGTATCAGTGACAATGACAAGTTTTTCAATGATAGGTTGATGTGATAGGTTGATAGTGATAGTGGCAGTTGTTGAGGAAAATATATTAATTGATCTTACTCAAGCATTTTCAGATTCTGCTTGGCTAAAGAAAAATAGATGAGAATCTCACCCTATGTTTATATCCAACAAAAATAACATCCTAACTCACAAGTATTAATTACCAGTTCTTAGGATAGTCTTTTATTAATAAAAAGATTGTTGGAAATTTACTTTTTATGTAATTTTCTGATTATAACA
>ML789933.1:415039-442261 GCA_009831015.1 Picea engelmannii | reverse complement strand
GAACATAGCTTTGGCTACTATTCTAGTACGAGTAGCGGAATCACCATTCCTTTCTGGTGCTGTCTTGAAAGTTGAGCGACAACCCTTTCTCGTTCGCATCTTTGTCTCTAGATAAGTATTTCTTGGCATGCTGCTTTGGGATTACCAGGCGATTTAACTTGCCAACCTCGCTAGGAGTCGCTGCCTTCTCAAGCATATGTTCTCGAGGACACTGTTCGCTCTTTCCACTCTCTCATTGGGGATTGAGGATTAAAGACCCAGGCTCCATCAAGTTTTGACTAACAAAACAAAACCTCAAGCTGTTCACATATTCAATTTTCAGTATAGGACCGAAGAAGGTCTCATCCTCTCGCTATGAGAATTACAGAAACCATTAGTCTTGTGTCCGATGCGAAGGACAGTGCATGCAAGAAAACCTCTCAAATATAAATACATTCATAACTAAGTTACAAAGCACTAGGCATAAGAAGTAAAACAGATATACATTCAAACCATAACACACATGAGATTGCATAGAGAAAGGATTTCATATTTCGTTCATTAGCTTCATCTAAACTCATACAACAATCCTAATACAAACTCATGCAACACTTAGACAAAACTAGACGTGGAACTCTCTCTCTTTATGTTCCAGTGGATTCTATGTTACATCCATTGACTCTCTGTTAAAGAAGTCCCACATGCGCATTCATACCCAGGTCTTCCTGGCGTGGCAATTCTAACTATCTTTCCAACTCATCCATATCCTTGCCCATGATCATTCAATTTATTATCATATTCAATTACAAAAATTTCTCGAAGATACACTCAGATTTGGTGTGTGCGCATGCAGTGTTCTTCTTGATTCCTGAGGTGTAGTACAAAATTGGGTTGGCGCCAACAGCCATGACAATGCCTTCTTATCATCCTCTCCACCACCAGGATTTTAGTTCTTCACATACCCTTCACAATTTCTTACTTCTTCTTCTTGATCTGTTTTTGAACAACAAGACCTATCATTTTTCTTGTTGTAACCTTGTTCCTCATCATAAGTATTCTTATTGATGAGCATCTTGACTATATCTCCTTTGGAATGAACACTATGAGACCTGGTTTCTAAGTGGCCTGCTTGTAGTTGGGGCTTCAATTTAATGATAGTGTCCCGCCCACTAAACTCGAAGTCTGCAATTGATTTTGCAATTTCATATTCTCCATTGAAGGTACTTGTCCATACTTGTTGACGTTTCTCATAAATCTGTGCCCCCCAACCATTCATTAGGCTAAAGCACCATTCCCTTTTACTGCCTAGCTCACGTGGGCTTTGCTGGCACACTACTAAACTTCCTCCTATTTTCTTCGTCGCCATTGTCATGGGAATCTCGCCTATATCCTCATGATAATAAATTCTTTCTACTTTCCATTTTCTCTAAATTGATATATCTCTCGCCATTTTTTCTCTGCAACCCGCTTAGAATTGGAGCAATCTGTGAATGAAACCATTGTCTATCTCTGCATTTTTTCTCTTAGCCCTCCCACAAGCGCAATGCTTTTAGTTGCACCTCCATGTTTAGTAATATTTTGTATCAGTGCAGCAACATGATCATCATGAATATCTTCTTTTCTCATCTCAATTGTTTGTGGACGATATTTTGAATGTATCTCAAATCTATTTTCGATAATCACAAGCTTAAACAATTTTGATCCACTCTCAACTCTCCCTCTTTGATTGATATGAAATATTGCATTCAGCCAAATTGGAAGGCACCAACAAGTTTGATAAGTCTTATTGCATTCTTCCCAATTGGAAGGCACCAACAAGTTTGATAAGTCTTTGGAAAATACATTGACAAATGACTTTTGTTTTAGTAATTACGTAGTAAGGCGTTTCCCTCTTAGACTCATATGTTTCCTGCCACCATTTTAATTGGTTCATGGTCGTCTGATCCATTTGACGACATGGATCCGATTCGAGTCGTCCACCTGCAACATGTGACCGTAACCTCGTCGGTCTGTTTGTATGTCGTTTGCATTTATTCTTTCAAGTTGAGTTGTCACATACTATGGACACAATTTCGGAGCCTCAACTTCTTCTATCCAGTGACTTAAAAAGAACTTAAGTTTGTGTAGTATTCTCAAGTATTTTCATTGTTTGTGTTTCTGATTATATGGTGTGTGTTTGTCAATTGGAGTCAAGTTTGATGAGTTAGCAGAGCAAGTGGAGAGGGTTTCAAATTTTGTAGAGGACTCGTTTTCCATGGAGAATAGGAAGTGCACCCCACTGGCTAGTCAAAACTTGGGAGATGGTGTGAGGGAAAACTTGGAATACTCTGTCTCCTCCTGGAGTCGCTACTTGTTGGTCACAATAGAGATGTCATCGATATTTAATTTTTACCAACATTCCAACATGCCCCTGTAGCAAAAGATCAAGAGAAGCAAGAGATGGTATTCCCTGCAGAGTTGGACGACAAGTAGTAGTCTATTGTATAGATCATAATCAAATTTAGGTGAAGAGGCCGAGATTAACATAATGAGAAGGTTGTGCCTGCATTGCGGAATAGAGAGAATCCCATTGTTGCGAGCAGGGCCAATGGGTCCAAAACAATTTATTTAATGTGTGTGGTGTTTGATACAAATCAAGGAGTCTCTTGCTCAAATACAGGACTCAAATACAGGCCCACTGCAAGCCCCACCTTCGCCTCTTCCATACATTCCAACTCCCACAAGAGTGTCCTCCATATCAAACATCTCAAACATATTGCACCACAAGTATGATTAGGTACTGCTCACTTTAATATAACCGCCATCTGTAGTAGATTTATGACTGGCTTTTGATATTTGATATCATTCACTGCACTAAAGTGTACAATTTTACTTTGGTCAAATCTAGCTGGTGTTCGCTCATTTTCTAGTCTGCTAAACTGTTACATCAATACAACCTTGTTGAATGTACTTTTTTTTTTTTTTCATATTTGATTTGGGTTTTCTATTCGCTCATTTTCTAGTCCGCCAAACTGTTACATCAATACAACCTTGTTGAAAGTATTTTTTTTTTATATTTGATTTGGGTTTTTTTTTTTTTTTAGCAAAATATTGTAATAGAGTGGCTTTCAGGGATATCTATGATAGCTCGATTTGGACGGGGTTTGTTAAATTATACGATTAAGGGTGAAGTTTGAGTACAATTCAATTTTATCTTATTGTGTTGTGAGTGATTGTATACAGTGATTTTTTTTTGGATGGATTAGGTTTATTCTCATATTTCATTATGATAAATACTCAACATTATGATTCATGATGTAAGGATACAAATTGTTTTGTGGACCTGCTAATTGTAGAAGGTATTTTCATGAAGAGTATATAATTATAGAAGGTATTTTCATCAAGGGTATATAATTGTCTGTAGTTTAATATTTTATGCAGTGATTATAACCATATTAATGATATAAGTTGCTCCTTTATTGAAAGGAGTGATAAATTTAATATTGTTAGAACTTTATTTTTTCAGATAGATAAAGTTTTAATTTAATTAGTTAATCTTTTAAATTAATAATATTAATGTGTTTGTAGCACATCAATAATGTTTTTTTTTTTTTTTTCTTTCTATAATATGTGTTTAATATACATCTACAAACATACAACATTATTAATGTGGTTGTTTTATTTTTGGTCGTTCACCCTCTTGGTGTATGTCTAATTGTGATAGTTAAATGATATGCTAATGCCTTTCTTATGAAATCGTCACAGTCATTTATTTCTTATTGGTCGTCAAAATAGTTTGTCATTGGTCTTTATTTATTTGACAACAAACATGGAGTGAGTGAGCTTATGGTTGTGTCTATCTCATGGTAGGTAGTTGGGTTGGTTATAGAAGCTTGAATATATCGCAAAGCGCACAATGCAACTACCTAGATACATTTGAGCTCCAACCTTCAAAGAACATACTTGTTCATAGTTGTAATCTCTTGTCTAAAACAAACACCATAGTCAGGGCTTGCAAGACTTCTCAAGCAGATTTCCAATCCATAAATGGTGACAAAATAATTCACCACCTTTAATCTAGTGACGAAGCTTTTCACATTTAACGGAGTTTTTCCCTTTATGAGAGTCTCAAGAGTGTGATTGAAACCTTGAAAATCATTGTTGTTGTCAACATTCTCAAGAGTAGAGATGACATTAGTGTCGAGAACAGAGGCAAAACTGCATTTCTCAAAACTAATGAGGAAGAATTCCAACTAAATCCAAGCTCCAATGGCATAGGGGCAGTCTTAATAAACCATTCATGACACTACAGTGGAACACTTCTGGAAGTCATACTGAGAGATGTCACACCGACATTGCAGAAGGCTTGACTTGCCCATATGCATATGTGGCAAATCCACCTCTTGGGTTAGTGACAATCCCCAAACATTTCAATATTGAGTTGGCATTGCTCTAGTAATAAATGCCATTGTTGTAATTTTTTACATTGTAGAGACCATATATAAATGGTTTGGATTTACCATTGCCATCTATAATCAAAATTCATTAAGTTGTTGTAGTCCTAGTAACAATAATGCCATCTAACACCATCTTATGAGTGAAGTCAACTTCTATAAAAACGATGAGAGGTTACAGTGGAATTGACATGGCCATTAGATTAGTGAAAACTAAGCGATGAAACAACACCCATTAAACCAGTCAAGTTGGATAGATTGGATACATGGAATGAATGTGCACCGCTATTAGTCGTTGATGACCTCTATGATAGTTTGTCGATTTATTGGACTTTTAAACAAGGGATCAATGAGTTGTCTAATGCAAAATACAAAAACTTAATCAACTTATCATTGAGCTCTCCATCAACCATGTGAGGCAACAACAAAATATTCCATCACATTTAAAGGCACATGATTAGAAGATTTTGTCTCAAAATGACACATCCAACAATCAAGTAATCGATCAAAATATGGGAACAATTGTGTCACTACCCATAAGAATGAGAACAATGTCACTTTCGTTGTTATGTTGACATTGCCCTCAAATAAATACTAGAGGGGGGGGAATCAAAGCCCTTCCCCATATGGTACATAGTAAAAAAACTCATATTCATAAGATTAGAGCAAATGAAGAAGTACAAGTTGTGGTTGAGGTTGAGTAGGAAGAACCCAATACTTGTGTCAAAGATATAAGAAGCACCCAAGTGGTTTACACTGAACTATCGATATTTTGTGATTAGCCAAGCTTGATTTTACCATATATTGTTTTGAAAAGGACTCCAAGAGAGGCAAGGATTGAATTTTTTACCTTTCCATCCACAATATTTCACTATGCAACCTTTTCATGTAATGAAAGAAAACTACTTTGTTTGAGCACAAAGTTCCTTCCACACCCTCCACCTATGTTTGTTGATAACATATTTAAGGAGTGTTAGAATTTTTTTTGTAAATATTTTTGTTTAATGGGTTTTTTCCCCATATTTAGATTCTATAAGAAAAGTAGAGGAGGTTGAGAAGAAGATTTTTCCACATATCATTTATATATCTTGAACCCCTTCTTGCACCTCGAGGAAAGCTACGTTATGTTGTAAAAGGTGTTGTAGGAGTTTTACTTGTGCTAAATGACCCTTTTACAATGGAATTATTGTGGTTGACAACAAAATCAAAGAGGTGATCAAGATCAACAACAAGTTGTAAAGGAGACTCATTGACATTGATGGATAATAATTTGTCGATGTTGATGAAAAAATTGTGTTTACATTCACTGCAACACATTGACCATCGACGAGACACTGGTGTTGATGTCGACTATGACACTATCACCATTGATGATAGGCAACATGCGATGTCAACATTGACCAAGAGTATTCATCAACGTTGATGATAGATGAAAACTGTAAGTATTATAACCACAATAAATGTTTCTTCAATGATACCTAATGAAGATTCGATGGTGTTGATTGATATAGTAACATCAACAATGACTATTGAAGATCATCAATGATGACTACATCTCACTCTCTATCAATAGTCATTTCATCAATTGTTATGTGTGTCGACTAAACCAATGAATTGCTTTTGTAACCATACCTAACTACTTTAAGCATTGTAACAACTATATAAAGTCGATTTTACAATATTGATAGAAAATTATACATATATTATGGCTAATATAATATTTTTGTGCCTTCAATGATACCTAACAAATATTCATTGAATAAATTTTGATGCCATTAATCACATTGAATCTAGGAATTGACAAAGGTCATGCACGATTTCATTTACATACATGCAAATAATCTAGTACTCAACCCAAAATATTTGTCTTTTTCTGTTAAATCTGCAAGGAGAATGAATGATATTCAAAGTTGAATTTTTGCAAAGAAAAAGCATTAGTGTTGCATTATCTGATTAAACATATACACTTAGAAGTTTAAATTTTGTTCGGTAAAGCCTATGTATGTCATTTTCTAATGCTTTCACCATGGCATTGGCATAAGTTTTTCTAAAAATTAATAATGATCAAATGGTATGTATGGATGAAATCAATATTATTAAAGTACATTTACCTGAATTACAATAATTTTTTCTTGAAATATTTTGTCAATTTTGTCAGTTTTACATCATTACACTGGTATATCAATATTTTGCTTAATTTTAAAATTATTATTAAATAAAAATAAATGAATATTTAATTTTTAGTTCTTTACATATTTAATAAATAAAATTTAATATCTTACATATGTAACATAATATATTAAAAATATAGCATAGAAGAATCCAACAATAGTTCACATAATTATGTCTTAGTACGTCCCCCCTCTTGGAACCATATGTTTTCCCCCACATTAATTTTGATGCAAGGTATCCATGATTATGTTCATTTTATAATTTATATTTTATTTAATTTTGTAATATCAGATAAGTAACATAATTGGTAGCATTGGACGCTATTTATTACACCATTGAACCATATTAAATTACACACTGTTTTTTTTTTCCGAAGGAGATGTACTTGCGGAAAATCCTCCAAATACTTCCCCATCATCCATGGATGGTAAGTGGGGTAAACAACCAGCCTTGATTTTCTTGTGAACTATAAATAAGTTAAAAATTGAGTGCAAAATTTTGGATAGATATGTAACAAATTTATGACAAGTTTGTAGATTTGAACTTTTTTTTTTGTAAACTATAAAATAAGTTAAAAAATAGGTGCAACATTTTGGATAGATAGTAATAAATTTATGACAAGTTTGTAGATTTGAATATGTAAGTAAACACTTTTCTAAATATAATTTTATCTCTCCATTTTTTAACAACATACTTTTTTCACTTTAGGGGCAAATGCTAGTTTATAAGATTTGTGAAATGATAAAAATGTGGAAGTAAATTGAATATATTGTTATTTTTTATTGAGCAAATTGTTTTGAATAAATTAGTGTGAATCTATATCAACTTTGCCTTTATTGAGTACAATATGAAGACAACTTTTTCAATGTCTGAATCTAGTTATGATGGATTTGGATTTACATTTGTGTGTGTGTGTGTGTGTGTGTGTGTTTTCAAAGAAAATTTAGTAATATCCTCCCTTTTATGTAGAACACCTACATGGAGGGTGGTTCACTCACAAGCAACAATTGGAGTAGATAACTCAATGGATTAGAACATCAAAGAGACTAGAATTGAAGATACCCCTGGTGTGTTAGACACTAGTGTGTGTATATCTAGATATATATGTTTGGAATTCTTTTTTTCTATATTATGGAATTTTTTTATAATTTTCTTTATAAGTATTGATGTTGTCCATCTCATCCATAGTGTTTTATTTTTTTAATTTAAATATTATTTTTGGTTAACTTATACTATGCAACACCTCAATATTAGGCACAAACATTACATATCTCCATACCGAGTTTTATAAGGCACTTTAGTTTTCATGATTCTACAAGATCACCATAAAATAGTTTGAGAGTTTGTGACTTTTGCTAGTGTTTTTTCATCTAAGTTGCCCCTAATTTTTGACAAGCAAAAACGGGACTAATTAGTAACAAAAGATTTTTCCAGACCATAGCCTCTAGGAGATACATATACCTAGATATGGGTATCAGAACTTAACTTATAAGAACTACGGGGAATGGCGAAACATATGAAAACTACTAACTCTGAATCAATTGCAAATGGAACTGCGACTTAAAGTAAGCAAAGATCTCAAACTAGAAAACAAGTATAGTACTTCCTTTAAATAGTTTTAAAAGTTGGTAACTTCCTCGTTGAGGCTCATTTTGGGTGTAATTTGTATCATTAAGTAGGATACTTTCAAATATTTTTATAGAATTGTGAATTAATGCCAATTTAGAGTAATAAGCAAGATCTTTCTTATCTAGTTGTCCTCACTAAGAAGTATTCTTTAAAATATCAACTATTAGTAGATAATGTTAGTAAACTTAAGAGGTGCAAGTCAAAATAATGCTTCAAACATTACTCAATATTTATGAAAACAATAACCTTCTACTTAGTTAAATGTAGACTAGTTAGAGTTGGGGAAAACTTGGAATAAAGGATTTCAATATAATTAAGAGCAATAGAGAAAGAACCCACAAAAAGATGCATTTCCTTTAGTTCAAAGGATTTGGAGGCCTCATAATTGCAATAGCAAAGTGCATTTACAACCAAGAGATGTTGCCATGTGGGTAATGCTTTTGTCATCCTATGTTGGCTTGAAAAAAATGCAGTACTTATAACAAATAATAATAGTAATACTACATGTTAGCCAAATACAGATACAAATGAAAATACAAATCTCTCTTTTTTTCCAAATGTGGCAAAACCCATAGCAATTTTATTTTTATATTAAATAAAAGACTGCAACTAAGCTCATAGAAACAGTACAAACAATTCTGATTTTTCCAGTGCAATACAAGATATCAAAAGGAAACTAACAACTACACTATCTCTAGTCATAAAAAAAAAAACTAGACTAACAACTATACTATCTCTATAGTCATAAAGAACTAGAAACAATTGCTTATGAAAGACTTACATGCATAGATTCTACAATATTGACCTATGTAACAAAATCCTTTGTAGAACATATAAAACTAACAAAATGTGTGTCTAGTGGCTGCCCCGTCTTGGTTTGCTGCAAATGAATATGTATCCACCTTGACAAATGTTGCTCTTTTAGAAAGTTGGTGGACCGTTTAGTCTTGCTTTTGAATTCCATAAGGCGAGTTGATGGACTGCACATGATTGAATGCCCCTGGTCAATCCCCTTTGGACAAGTTTATAACCATGGTGCGAAACATAGTACAATCAACATTAAGAATTAAGATTAGCTTTTAATTTGGCCCAAAATTCCCATCACTAAAAAAAATTTGAGTCGTGATCTAAATGTCCTGAACCTTAATTCATGTAATTTTAACTAAAACACCTTTGTTTCGCTGCATGGCTTCCTCATGACTCCTCAATGCACTCTTAATTTCTTGTATCTTTGCATAATCCATAAAGAGACTAAAACAAAGAAAAACCAAAGTGAGAAATGAGAATTATATGGCTATAACCTGCCCTTTTGAAATGAAAACTCGAAGCAAATAGAAAATTTGAGTGCACACTAAAAGAAATAGCCACGTAACCTACAAACGAAACAAAATTGACAGACGAAGAGAAATGTGCCTTCATCCCAAATAATTCGCAAGGGAACAATCTGCCTACTGAGATGAAGGGAAAAATTGCCCATAAACCGGAAGGGAATTATCCAAGGAGGCCCTATGCCAGCCACCATAATTGTCATCCCCCAAGGAGCAAGGTCTCAATAATGCCTTCAACCATAAAACCAAAAAAATCCCAGCTGAAGTGATATGCCAACAATTTGCCCATGTTCCCCACTGCACTGAGCCAATTCAAAAGAAATAAGAAGAATGCCAAAGAGGGAAAGGACCCGGAATACCAAAGATCCGAGGGAAGAAGACCATACAAACAACCAGAACATGAAAGCAAAGCCTACTTTTCTTAAGCCACATGTGATAACATTCAAATGAGGGAAAATGCCAAATCGTGATGAGACGGGGGACCAATCATTTCACCATAATCAATCCATTGTATGACGACTTTCCTTTGTAATTTTCCTTCTGGAGAATTGAATGTGCTTAATGTGCCAAGACCTTCATCAATTACTATGGGATAGTTTGATATCTAGGAGAGCCATAAACAAGTAATTCCCCCATTTTCAAAAGTGATGCTTGATTGGTGCACTTATCCGCTTGAACACTATTATCTCTCAAAACCTGATAGAACTTCAAATCCAAAATGCTTTTGCAGACCTGTACAATTCTTTCCAGGATTGAGAAAAGAAGAATGTCAGTTGGAAAGGTTTTTAAAACCAAATGCATTGTATGGTTTATGAGTCTCCTATTACAAAAATATATGTTGGATACTAATTCTTGTGGCTAGAATTAATCCTTGCAATAAAGCATAGGCCTCGGCTTGTTTGTTTGTTTGTTGACATCCCCAAACCCCATGCATATTTAATTTCCTACTTTTCTTCAGGGATAAAGAGAAAATGTGTATTCTGTTTGGCTTGCCATTTTTTTAAATCCTCCTTATTCCAAAGAAAGCTTGACCTTGAATTATCCTTATCAATTGTATCTCTCCATGTATTTTATTCCTTTTGCATTTCACTGCTCCACCAACAAAGATTTAGCTTTAATCACTACCAACTATGGGGTGATACAACATTCTGAAAAAAAATTGCTATGTTGTTCCATGCTAGCCAAATTTTTCAACACAAGAATTTAGGGAGTGTTGTCCATAACTTTTTAAAAACAAACTTATTTAGCCAAGAACCAAGGTAGCCTGAACTCCATTCATCAAACATTCCTCTCCATGATAATGGCCTTATGAAACAATGCCCTATCCGTTTGAATGCATGATTCCATACCTGAATAGTCAATTCACATTCAAAAAACAAATGTTGCATTGAGTCCTCTACTAAAAAATAAAAGGAACATCTAGAGGGTCATTCAATCCCTCGTTTATGCAAGTTTTATGATGTAAGGATTTTCCCATGTACTAAAACCCAACAAAAAATATTTATTTTTGGAAGACCAATTGACAACCAAATCGATCCTTTGGAGGAAGGGATACTTTTTGCAATTGTAGCGCAAACCCTTTGTTTGAATGTAGTTGGATTTACCTTGTTATCACACAATCTATACTTGCCCAAAGCCCAAAGGCAAGTAGCCCTAGATTGACGTAACACAAAGGTAGTCCTATCACTGTCACCCTAATAGGATACCTCTTTCTATTTAGGAGGAGAAGTAACTCACTCCAATAGAGATGTCCCAAGACCTAGTTGGTTGATGAAGGGAGGTAAGACAAAGGTAAAACGCACCCCTCTCTAGGTCACTCAAAAGGAAGAAGTCACTTGGTATTGTTTGGGGTTAAGGAGAAATTCAAGGTGAATGATACTTTCCCTTTACCAATGAAACAACAAATGTTAGCAGCAATCAATGATATCGATGTTTCAAATTAGTGACTTCAAAATAGAAATATGTGCTACTAAATACAAGCAAAGATAAAATTATAGCAGCAACAATGTATCCGGAAATTGCAAGTTATGATGACAAGAATGATATAAAGACTTTGCAATTTGATAATACTTTGTCACTTACAATTTCAAGATCAAAACAAGTCAATAAGTGACTTCAATGGGCTGTCAAAGTAATTGCAACAACAATGAATAAACAATTATGAAAACAACGAAACTACTTCAGAAAGTACATAAATTAGGCAATTTAAACAAACACTTTAACATATAATGATAGTAGTTTTCCTAGTACAAGTGCTAGGTGGTTTTATAAACAGTTTGAGGGCTGTTAAGGGGCTGCAATGATGGATGTAACAATAATTACAACAGCAACAACAACCTCAAACAACTTCAGAAATTTGCACCTAGAACACTAGCAAAAGGAAGACTAGAGCCTTGGGATGATAGCACCTAGGAAAATGAAATTTTTTGGGTTAGTTTTAGGGGTTAGTATGTTGATTAAGGCTATTAAATAAAGGTTGTAACAACAATTATAGCAGCAATAATATGTCTGTTAGTGTTAGTGAAAGTTTCAAGAAGAGAGTTTGAAAATTTGTTTGATCTCATTCATCCACAAGAGTGTAGAAATCAATGCCTTTTAGGGGCTTATGGAGTCAATAATAGTAACGATATAACTTGGGAAGTAAAAAAATGATGATGCTTAGGTAAGGGAAGAAGTAAATGCAATAAGTGTTGGAACTTCAAGGCCTCAAGCATTTATCCCTTTTTAAGGGAGGTTTTACTAAAGAGTAGGCACTTCTAGGCCCAAGCGTACCTTCCTTCCTTAGTTTTCGAAAGACAATTTAATTGGTGTCAAGAATGAGATTACTAGAGAGCTAGCACTTTAGGGCTCTAATAATCACTCCCAAGAAAATGTATAATTGGAAAGATCAAGCTAGTAGAATAGTTATAAAGATAAAGAAGCATTTGTTGTTTCTCCCTTAGGGTTTAAACAAGCAATTTCATAATCTTAGACATGAAACAAGTAAAATTTCCCACAAACATCCATAGCATGAATAAAAATGTAGATTTTTCACTTACTTCACCAAGAATAATCAATTCAAACTCTAGTTGAAGACCATTCCACCATGAAAAATGCTAAAATACACCACCATAAAGCTCTCCCAAGAGGTGCGCACTAGTTATTTCAACCAATAACCCTTAAAGAGGGAAAAAATTTCAGACCACCACTTCTGTGTATGATGAGTTATGATGTGAAAATGAACTTAGCCAACCATATTTATATGGAAAATCCTGGCTAATTAATCCAACAGTTGTGTCTTTTCATAAAATAGAGCCTGCTTGTCAATTTGCTCTAAAAATTCAAAATTAAATCAATTTCCAACATTAAAACTCTAAAGAGGGCAACGTCATCCTTCCTAGGGTGACGTTAGGCCTCCTCCATGAGATGTTGAGGTCATATAGAAAAACGTTGGGCCTCCAAAGGCCCTCCTCCATGCCAAAACTGCAGCCCAACATCTCTCAATGTCAAACCCTAGCTCTGGGTGACGTCATGGGGCTACTAGAGTGACATCCAAGGTCTCCAAAGACAATGTCCAGGTGGGGAAGGGTGGCCTCTCATTATTTAGGCCTTTCAGGGTGCCTCCAAAGGCAACATCCCCTTCCTTCACTGTGCAATCCTTCAATCTCTTCTTACCCCCTGGCTGGGGTTCCAACGTCCATCTGTGGGATTTGAGCCCTCATGAAGGTTCAAGCTAATCATTCCCTCATGTGTACATGTCCACTAGAAAAGGTCATGCAGAAACAACCAATGCCCCCTCTAGGGGTTCATAAGTCACAAGTATCATAGCATGTAAATCACATCTAATAATTAAATTACCCGAACATGTGCATCAAACCTCCTTTAACCCCAAACAAATGCTCAAAGACGTTATGCAATTTGACAAGTTAGTTTAGGAGAGGGTATCGAGGTGTCCTATTGGGATAATCCTCCTTAAGTTTGGGGTGTTTCCCAGGTGGAATCTAGTCCAAGTCATGTAAGTGTATGAGGTGACACGGGGCAAATATTTGGGCATGGGGTGCATGTGATAACAGGGAAATGTAGAGTCTTACTTGTGGGTGCCTTTGTGGAAGGTGAACTGCACCTTGTCATGGATGCAATTGTTTCCTAGTCCATTCATTGCCTTTTATTCTTAGATTTATTTCTTTTGATCTTTTTCTCTTGTGCTTCAAGGAAATAGTTGAGTGACACTGTCCTGGCTTGATGACCAGAGGTGACAACGTTATCCACAAACATTTCACGGAAATGAGAAGGTCGACTCGTGATGAGACCCCCTTTCTCTTGGCTATGCCACCAAGAGCCACTACCTTGGTTTGGTGACCAGATAGGTGGTAATGTCATATCACTACATGCCCATGGTCATAATAGGCCAGCTTGTGATGAGACTTCCTATCCTTCAACTAGTACCTTGAGTGTTTATGTTATCTTGTGGGTCCCCTTTTCTCATTGAGAATATTTTCACTACTTTCTTGGGAATCCCTGGGTGAAGCATCTCGAAGGTTTCAAAATTGGCTTTTAACTCTTACCAGTTACTTTCACCCTTTGGGCCTTTAGCCCCTTCATCCCACGAGGCAAGGTACAACCCTTGCTAGTGTAGCCAATCCCAATGCCAAAAAAAGGATAGGGGAGGGGAAGGAATAAAAATGGAAAGTGGTAAGTATGGAGGGAAAAGACAATGACTTTTCACAGATCCACCCAATAGAAACCCATCCTAAAGGGAAATCAACTTACTAGGGCACTGTGTCACCCTTCCAGGTGTTATAACCCTATGTTTCATAGGATCACCTGGTGACTCTAATCTCTTCTTCTAGTTGCATTGTATTGTAAATAATATTTTATTTTGCAAATGATTTACAAAAGAAAAGAAAAGAAAAGACAGGAAAATATAAAATATAAAAAATCAAAAGAGGGTATGAAAATAGAAAAAGAGAAAAAGGATAAAACCCCATGGAATAATTTGGTTTGATTCATACTGCCTAACCATGATCAAGCCCTATAAATTTATGCATATAGGATACTGAATAAATTTGGCTAAATAGTCTAATCTTAGCCAAATTAGATAGGATAGTGAATAAGTTTGGCCAAACAACCTAATCTTGGCCAAATATCTTAGGTTAGAGTAATTATTGACTCAACAGTTTAATCTAGGTTAATGGGCTAGGTAATTAGCTTAGGAGATAGGTTAGCATGTTTTGTTTTAATAAAAGTGTGTAAAAGGTTGATTAAGTGCTTTTGATTTGAGTTAATTTGATGTGTTTTTAACCCCTTGGTGACAAAATAAAGAAAGGGGACCTGCCGAAGACCCACAATATATTTTATCCTAAGTCTATCGAGATTTGACAATTTTGGCGTGTTGTGGCTAAAAGGCCCACTAATCTTAGCGACCGATCAAAGCGTGCTTAGATCTACGGTCAATAGTGAATATTGGACCCCCCCCCGACGACCTTTTTGCCTTTAACGGTGGGGGGGGGGGGGGGGGGGGTCCGAGTTGGTGGTTTTCCTGGTGTGGGTCCCTCATAACGTGTCAACTTTATGTTTACTCGGGCCCCCCTCACTCATTACTGCTTACCGCCTACCCCCCCTCCGATAAACCGCCAAACCACTCATCAATACTATCACCGCCCTCTGCCGCCACACTCCAATACCCCATCAACATGTCACACTCCACTCACCCGTCACACATCACATCCTATCCACTTGTTAGCCATTCAATATCCTCCACGTCACCTTCATCCATCCGTTGGCCAATCAATGCCTTTCCCTGCGATCGTTACCTGTCCAACTCACCATCCACTCCATAACGAACACCTTCTTCCACCATTTAACTTCATTCTTTCACCATTCCTACACTGTTCACTGATCCAGACACCGTCAACACTACCGTTTCTCGTTTTCAAGATAACTGCCACTGAACTCATAGTCGACAAATGCCATTAAACCTAGTAATCACAGACAACATCCTTTTCTGTTTGCAGATATTTGTTTAAATATGGCGCCCAAGTCTAAATCCATCGAAATAGAAGAAAATCCTTTCGTCCCTCTTCCCGTCGACCTGGATCGCATCCCCTTAGCCGATAAAGACTATCGAATTGTAGAGCTGAAGTGTGAATTCGATTTCTTCGAATTACACTTCTGGCTCAAAGATATATTCTTGGACCAGAGTGATGAGATTGGACTCTAGGAGTCCAATCTTCCACTGTACATGTTTCCTCAGATGTACCATTTCCCTGAGTTCGCCCTGAAGTGCCAAGCTCACTACCTTCCCATCCAAAGGGCCATTATGTCTTCGTCTGGTGAAACTATGTTCACCATCACCCCTGAAACAATAAACCAAATGTTGCAGATACCCATAACTGATTATGCCTCCCCCTTCTCCATTGAAATCCCGACTGAGCTCTACCAGAAACTGTCTTTCTCGCAGAGAGCTCAAATATTTGAACTCTTCCTACCTGAAGACTCACAATTGCCTAAAAATAATCCCCCATATCATCCTTCAATCTTCTCAGTCAAAGGCAACCAAATCATTTCCTCCCTATGTTGCTTGTTAGGATACTATTCCGATGAATGGGTAGATGAACCCATTCTAGGTTTTCTATCCATTTTCTCCATTGAAGGAAAGGCTACTACACAATTTGATTACTGTCAGTTCCTAGCTGATAATATAGATGAGTTTTTTTTTTCAAATTATCCACAGAGGGAATGTTCAGGTACTCCTCAGTGTTGGTGTACCTATTCCTCTTCTTCCAGGCAGACAATTTCTCATTTGCCCTGCAGAAGTTGGATCAAGACAGAAATCCTCAACCCATGACCTCTTGGACATCAATAATGAGGAAGAACTCATCTGATTTCAACTTCAAACAGTTCATTGATCAATTTTACCATCTAGTGGTATGCATGCTCAACAGTAGAACAAAACCAAGAATAAATGAGGAAGTCCAGAGGATTCTACACCTTTCAGACTTAGCCAAAACAAGGGACTGGTACCTTTACCAGGACCATACATAAATTAGGGTTTATATGTGTGAATTACCTCCTTACAAGCTGCCAAAGTACCTGCATGTCAGAATATTTGCCTTGGAATACATTAGACAGATGACCAATTCTGATGATATCCACTTCGTGGCATTCAAGAAAAAGCAACAGCTCAAGATCAAAGGC
The DNA here is from genome assembly GCA_009831015.1 of Picea engelmannii. NCBI lineage: Eukaryota > Viridiplantae > Streptophyta > Pinopsida > Pinales > Pinaceae > Picea > Picea engelmannii. The sequence continues at coordinate 425,544 of ML789933.1, read as the reverse complement.
CAGATAGGTTCATTCATATGCAACATCAGAGCTGCAGGGGAAGAAGCCAATAATCTTCCAAAGGAAATGGATGAGAGTGAAGGCCACAAGGAGGAGATGTTGAAACTAATAATGGAGCAGAATGCACTGATTAAAGAGATGGAGGTTGAGCTGGATAAGTTAGTTAAAGAGAAATAACATAGTGTGCCAATGAATGTCATCCCACTGGAAGCAGTTCCTCTCATAGGAGTCAGTACAACAACCCACACAACATAAAAAATTACATCAACCATTCCAGTGACAGTTCTAGATGCATCTGAGAAATTGGCGAAGTTAATGGAGGACATGACCCTGCAAGGAGAAGAAATCAAAAGATTGCAAGATGAGATTAATAACCTCTAGAAATTGAAATCCATGTTCCAGTCCAGCTACAACACATAAATGCACAAATCACATAGACTCACTCAAGAAATACATAAGTTGCAGAAGGAGACAATCATGGCCAAGACTCTGTTAGAAGCCAAGGAAAACATATGGATGGACATCAACAAGTCAATGACAAAGATATGGCCCCTTATAGAAATTGGTTTGAACAACATGAACTAGTATAGAGAGCCAGACAAGCAATTGACAAGATAAGGGAAGAATTGGAAGAAAGGCCCACAAAGGCCACTGAAATCATCAGGTTCTTAAACTCCAAGACCAAAGAAGAGCTAGAGGCATTGGAAATTGAAGACATGACAAAAACCATCCTTGAGGTCAAGAAGGTTTTGAGCAAGAAAGGATTGATGCTGCAACTCGAGGAGAAATCTCAAACAATCGACATTGGAGTGTAGATATTTTTCAGCAAGGTCGACACACTGCCCAAGAAGGGACTTCCAGGACTACTAGTGATAAATGATAAGCTCATTACTTTGTCAGACTACAAATAGAAGATCCTCGCAATAGCTAAATATGGTTCTAAATTTGCAGGCATACAAGGGAGCATTACTGGCAAGGATTTCTTAGAAACTTTACAGTTGGACCTGAGCATCCAACATGAGATAAAACACATTTTTATCACAAAGCCTACCTTCGCCAAGTACACTAAGATGGATGAAACATACAAAAGGTTACTCATGGTTTCCATCCCTAGTCAAAAGAGATGGGAAGACCTATGTGCTTTACTTGAGTAAAGGTGACGTGGATATCCGAGTCAGCATGAGGAATACAGTCAAAGTCAAGTTGATGAATCACCAACTACTTCCCCTAGAATCAACACCAAGGATTCGAACAGATCACCTGCATTCCTATTATTTTGTAATCTATAATATAGTTAGTTAAATTTTTTCTCCACAATATTCTGATCATTAATGACAGGATCAGATGTAATTGTTGTATAAATACTTCTCACTTCAAAGTATTGAGGGTTGATTTTTGTGCCCAAGAAGCTATCTTTGTAATCTTTTCAAGAAGATCGACCAGTAATAAAAAGACTATTCACAAGATTCTTGTGTTTGAACGTTGGTGATGTTTATCTTTCTCTGTAATCATTTTGTTTTTTGTTTCTAATCATTAAAAGGAAGTTAATGAATATAATTTGTCTTAGGCATTATGTTTTTGGTCTATTGGTAATCTACATGTTTTCATCTAATATTAAGCAAAGAAATTCTTAGTTGCTTCTTTGTTTGGTTGACTCTCTCACATGTTCTACCTTTTCATCACATTTAATTCTAATAGATCCTGCGTTCTCACTATCTCGCCCTGTGAAGAAATCTTCTAACTGTATCTGATCTTAATCTTTAATACAGACCCCATAGCCCAATGGATGTTTAATGCAAAATTTTAGCCAATCTTTATAAACAAAACAACAAACTCGGATTATTTTAACTAGCCTAATATCTAAAAACTCAAACAGATCTAAATCCTACAGAGAGATCTCTCTCTGAAACTGGCAGGGCTATATCCCAGTTTCAAAAGTGGTTTTGGTAAGTTGACTCTGTCAATTTCTTCTTCCCTTAACAACCTCTGGGAATTACAGAGTGCTAACACAGGTTTGAACAAGGAAGAGAGAATAATTTCCAAACAAACGTCATGAAATGAAGAAGGATCTGAAAAACATGTTCAAGTGCTTAAAAAATTACAGTGATACATACCATGATACCCAGACTCATTACCTCATGGAGAAATACTCACTTCTACCTTAGGACCAGGCTGGTGTGATGGATATTGTTGTTGGTGATACACGAACTGCACTAAAGAAAAGAGGTGCCCTTCGGGGCCATGCTCAAGTCATTTGGCTCTTGGTAGAATGGTGGACTCCCAAGCAAAACCCAGTATGACAATACCCAACATAGGCAAAGAAACGTCATAATACCCCATGTCTAGGACATGTGGGCCTTGAGACGTGATCTCCTTAGTTATCCCTAGGCTAGGGGATAACATCTGGCTCCAACATGGGGACATGTGCTCACAATAGAGCGCATGAGAACCTCAGCACCTCTGGTATGACCTGTGACTGCTAAATCTCAACAAGCAATATTAGTAATCCCTAGGGTGGTGATATCACCCCTCATCCATATATGATAAAAGAATCTCTATTATGGCATATGATTATGAGCATACATATATACATAATGAAACAAGAAAATATGAAAATTGCAACTACAACTATACTAACATGATATGAAATGGTATGTACAATGGATGCAAATGCCTACCTATTCTAACTCACCTGTACATACCTGTCAAATGATAGGTATAAGCATACAACTAGTGCAACCACGCTAGTAATGTATCACAACACCTTCCTCTGTGCTTCATCATAAACCAAAAAAATGACAAGTTAAGCACAAGATAAGCATGAGTTAGGGAATGCATTATATCATAGGAAGTCGTAAAGTATAGCTTATGGAGGCGAGAGGGAGGGACAAAATCATGCCAAGTCACCCTTCCAGAAAAGTGATCAATCCATCTTAGAAAAGGATCGTGAGAGGTAAAGGAATCAAAGGGGTGGCTCAAAGAGTTCGAGGGGTGACTACCTTGGACGTCATCACTCCCTAGGGTCTGAGAAAGGATTAACAAGAACTTAGAGAGCAACTGACAACTTCTCAGGGGAAAGCTAAAAGATTGAGATAATAAACTTCTTAAGGCATTCAACCTCCCCTTGAATTCTAACGAATTTTTTTTCCCTAAAGAAAACTTGAAACAAGAGACATGTTCCCCAACTACATCCTTAGTGACATAACGAGGTAAAGCAATCAGAGGGAGCTGGACAACCTTGTCACAAGTATCATGCTTCAGGCAAGCAACGTCCTCACCTTTATCAAAATTTGAGCGCAACAATGGTTGATAATAATCTTCATAGAATAAATTCAAGTGCTCAAAGGGATACTAATCGAAATCCTCAAGGTATGATCGAAAATCATCAGGAGAACTTTGCACTGGGTCATCCTTGGGTGCTTCGAAAACTTCTGTAATTATATCATCATCTTGTTGCCAAACGTCAAAATTATTAGGAACATCATATGATTGTTGTAAAGGCAACATTCAAATATATCCTTCCATATCATAAATAAGATCCTCATCAGAACCAATCACATCCCACTTACGTCTTCAAACATGATGAACTCATCAATATTATCAACCATGTCACTATCTTTATCATAACATGAATGATTTAATACATCCAAGGGCTCCTCTAATACTTCTTCACTTTCCAAATCATAATATAAATCATCATCAAAATCTTGGAAAGGGGAATAACTTACCATGTTCACTTCTTGTTGTGCAGAAGCATCAAAGGCTTGGATGACTTCGTCAAATGGAAGAGAATCATCCCCAAGACTCATCTCTTTAATCATCTTTTCTCCTTCATCAGAAAATGAAGGACCTAGCTCTTCCAAGAGTTCCTTTACTTATTCACCTTTTGAATCATAGAACAAAGTGTCATCAAAAACTTGGAAAGGAAAATGATTCACCTCATTCTCTTCGTATGGTGCAGGAGAGATAGGATCTTGGAGAGCTTCATTAGACGAAGGAGCAGATACTAGTGCTTCATCCTCATAACTCACTTCTTTAGTCAAGTCTTTACTGCATTCTGTTGAATCATGGGGGAAATATTTCTCCTCTTCAAGGGGTTGACAACCTTCTTCATAAATCTCTCCTTCTATATCAGAGGGCTCTTGGTATTGAGTATGGTATACATCCCTGAGATCTTCCGCAATCTCAGTGGTGAATCCTTCATCCTCTAGGGATATTGCGAGATTTTGAAGGGCATCTTCATATGTCTAGCATTGTGGTTTCACAAACTCAATAAACCTACTGATGAGGTCTACAAAATATGATATACCCTTGTCTTTGCAACGACCCTTAATCCAATCTTGCAAAAAAGATGGCAGGGAAAGTATGAACAATTTTACCAAAACATCTTCCCCTTCAAATTCTATCTCACATATACTTCAAGAATTCTACAATGTGAGTAATTAGGAGGCCTCCGAACCTTGGAGAGTTGTTTAACCATTTTATATCAAAATAATGCGAGTATCCTTGAAAATTTTCAAAATCAATAGTCAGATACACTTGTTCTCAGGGCGCCATGATCCCATATCTTGAAAATATCACAAAGTTGAGAGAGTAAGTTGGCACCTTGGAAAAGGTTAGTGGAGTCACCAGGTATCCTCTTAAGGATTATCAAAGGGAGAGAGGGAATCACCCTCAATAGAGTCGCCAGGTAAGATTTTTAAGATGAAGGCTTTGAGGGAAAGGCTTACCGAAAAAGTGTCGTTGAGGAATATTGACTCAGTGTCCCTCGACAACAGCGCAAAAAATGTTATCGCACAATCTATACTTTCCCAAAGCCTAAAGGAAAGTAGGCTTAGATTGATGTAACACAAAGGTAGTCCTATCATTTTCATCCCAATAGGATACCTCTTTCTATTTAGGAGGAGAAGAAACTCACTCCAAGGGAGACGTCCCAAGACCTAGTCGGTTGATAAAAGGAGATCAGACAAAGGTAAAACCCACCCCTCTCTCTGGGTCACTCAAAAGGAGGAAGTCACTTGGTATTGTTTGGGGTTAAGGAGAAATTCAAAGTGAATGATACCTACCCTTTACCAATGAAACAAAAAGCATTAGCAGAAATTTATGATATCAATGTTTCAAATTAGTGACTTCAAAATGTAAATATCTGCTACTAAAGACAAGCAAAGATAAAATTATAGCAACAACAATGTATCTGAAAATTGCAAGTTATGATGGCAAGAATGATATAAAGACTTTGCAATTTGATAATACTTTGTCACTTACAATTGAAATATCAAAACAAGTCAATAAATGACTTCAATGGGCTGTCAAAGTACTTGCAACAACAATGAAATAATAATTATGACAACAACAAAACCACTTCTGAAAGTACTTAAACTAAGAAATTTAAACAAACACTTTAGCATATAATGATAGTAATTTGCCTAGTACAAGTGTTGGGTGGTTTTATAAACAGTTTGAGGGCTGTTAAGGGGCTGCAATGATGGTTGTAACAGTAATTACAACAACAACAACAACCTCAAATAACTTCAGAAATTTGCACCTAGAACACTAACAAAAGGAAGACTAGAGCCTTGGGATGATAGCACCTAGGTAAATGCAAATTTCTGGGTTAGTTTTAGGGGTTAGTATGCTGATTAAGGCTGCTAAATAAAGGTTGTAACAACAGTTATAGCAACATTAATATGGCTATTAGTGTTCGTGAAAGTTTCAAGAAGAGAGTTTGAAAATTTGTTTGATCTCATTCATCCACAAGAGTGTAGAAATCAGTGCCTTTTAGGGGCTTATGGAGTCAATAATAGTAATGATATCACTTGGGAAATAAAATAATGATAATTCTTAGCTAAGGGAAGAAGTAAATGCAAAAGGTTTTGTCACTTCAAGGCCTCAAGCATTTGCCCCTTTTTAAGGGAGGTTTTGCTAGAGAGTAGGCACTTCTGGGCCCTAGTGTACCTTCCTTCCTTAGTTTTCGAAAGACAATTTAATTGGTGACAAGAATGAGATTACTAGAGAGCTATCACTTTAGGGCTCTAATAATCACTCCAATTAAAATGTATAATTGGCAAGTTCATGCTAGTAGAATAGTTATAGAGAGAAAGAAGCATTTGTTGTTTTTCCCCTAGGGTTTAAACAAACAATTTCATAATCTTAGACACAAAACAAGTAAATTTTACCACAAACATCCATAGCATGAATAAAAATGCATATTTTCCACTTAATTCACCAAGAATAATCAATTCAAACCCTAGTTGAAGACCATTCCACCATGAAAAATGCCAAAATACACCACCATAAAGCTCTCCCAAGAGGTGCACACTAGTTATTTCAGCCAATAACCCTTAAATAGGGAGAAAATTTCAGACCACCACTTCTATGTGTGATGAGTTATGATGTAAAAATGAACTTAACCATCCATATTTATATGGGAAATCCTAGCTAATTAATCCAACAATTGTGTCTTTTCATAAAACATAGCCTACATGTCAATTTGCTCTTAAAATTCAAAATTGAATCAATTTTCAACATTAAAACCCTAAAGAGTGTGACATCATCCTTCCTAGGGTGACATTAGGCGTCCTCCATAAGACATTGAGGTCATATAGAAAAATGTTGGGCGTCCAAAGGCCCTCCTCCATGCCACACGTGCCAAAATTGCAGCCCAACATCTCTCATTGTCAAACCTTAGCTCTAGGTGACATCATGGGGCTACTAGGGTGACGTCCAAGGTCTCCAAAGCCAACATCCATGTGGGGAAGGGTGGCCTCTCATTATTTAGGCCTTTCAGGGTGCCTCCAAATGCAACGTCCCCTTCCTTCATTGTGCAAGCCTTCAATCTCTTCTTACCCCCTGGCTGGGGTTCCAACGTCCATCTGCAAGGTTTGAGCCCTCATGAAGGTATGAGATAATCATTCCCTCATGTGTACATGTCCATCGGGAAAGGTCCTGTAGAAACAAATATTACACCCTCTAGGGGTTCATAAGTCACAAGTATCATAGCATGTGAAACACATCTAATAATTAAATTACCCGAACATGTGCATCAAACCCCCTTTAACACCAAACAAATGCTCAAAGACATTATGCAATTTGACAATTTACGTTTGGAGAGGGTCTTGGGGTGTCGTATTGGGATAATCCTCCTTAAGTTTTGGTTTTTTCCCAGGTGGAATCTAGTTTAATTCATGTAAGTGTATGAGGTAACAAGAGGCAAATATTTGGGCATGGGGTGCATGTGATAACAAGGAAATGTAGAGTCTTACCCGTGGGTGCCTTTGTGGAAGGTGAGTTGCACCTTGTCATGGATGCAATTGTTTCCTAGCCCATTCATTGCCTTTTATTCTTAGCTTTATTTATTTCAATATTTTTCTCTTGTTCTTCTAAGGAAATAGTTGAGGGACACTATCATGGCTTGATGACTAGAGGTGACAACGTTATCCACAAAAAATTCACGAAAATGAGAAGGCTGACTCGTGATGAGACCCCCTTTCTCTTGGCTATGTCACCAAGAGCCATTACCCTGGTTTGGTGATGAGATAGGTGGTAATGTCATACTGCTACATGCCCATGGTCATAATAGGCTAGCTCGCGATGAGACCTCCTATCCTTCAACTAGTACCCTGAGTGTTTATGTTATCTTGTGGGTCCCATTTTCTTTTTGAGAAGATTTTCACTGCTTTCTCGGGAATCCCTGGGTGAAGCATCTCGAAGGTTTCAAAATTGGATTTTAACTCTTGCTAGCTTCTTTTACCCTATGGGCCTTTATCCCCTTCTTCCAACGAGGTAAGGTACAACCCTCCCTAGTGTAGCCAATCCCAATGCCCAAACAAGGATAGGGGAGGTGGAAGGAATAAAAATGGAAAGTGGTAAGTATGGAGGGAAAAGATGATGAATTTTCATAGATCTACCCAATAGCAACCCACCCTAAAGGGAAATCAACTTACTAGAGCACTGTGTCACCCTTCCAGGTTTGAACAAGGCAAAGAGCGTAATTTCCAAGCAAACGTCATGAAATGAAGAAGCATTCGATACAACATGTTCAAGTGCTTCAAAAATCAGAGTGATACATACCATGATACCCAGACTCATTACCTCATGGAGCAATACTCACTGCTACCTCAGGACCAGGCTGGTGTGATGGATATTGTTGCTCATGATACGTGGACTACACTGAAGAAAAAAGGGGCCCTCCGGGGCCATGCTCAAGTCGCCTGGCTCTCTGTACTCCATATCTAGGACCTGTGAGCCTAGAAACATGATCTCCTTAGTTATCCCTTGGCCAGGGGATAGCATACCCCATCCCCTATAATCATTAGCCACTTTACACCTTGGAGCACAACCTTTTAGCACACCTGATGTTTGAGAAACCAAATGTGCCAGCTAATAAGTGGGAGAACCAAAATTATAACCATTCCCACGATGGTCCTAAAGAGCATTCCCACAATGAGAGGTTAAAGAGAGTTGATTTATTTCTTCCATCCATCCAGTTCATTAAATGATGCATCTCTTGATGGGCAATTAAAGGAAGTTTTCCCATTATTCTATCATACCACAGTTGAATGAATTGACCATCACTAGGTACCCAAGTGATTTGATCTCTTATAATAAGAGTAGTTGCTTTCAGTAGTTTCCAAACAGGAGAGCCATTCTTACATTCAAGAAATTTTCAATGCATCTCTTTCTTTCTCCTATGAAATACTTCTCGTGTAAGACTTTCTTCCACAAATTGTGTTTCCCGATGACTAATCTCCATTGAATTTTCGCCCCAAGAGCCAAGTTCATTTGAGAGGGATCTTTTACACCCAAATTGTTAGGTATGTGTTATATTCTTTGCTCGTGTGTGTGTGTGGGCGCGTCATATATGACAACTGCATTTGACGATCCCTCGTAGCATTTTTTTTGGGCGGTTTTTGCTATTTTTAGCGGATTTTACTATTTTTAGTGGTTTACTAAAAATAATCTCGATTTTAGGGATTAGGATTTTGGTATGTACGTAATACCTAAAAAAAATGTATATATTGTATAGTGAATGGTGAAATTCGATATAATGAATATAAGAAAGGTTTTCCCGGTTGAGGGTTTCCGGTATAAAATCTCTTGTGTACTCTGTGTATGAGCCATTGATTAAATTTTGTTTTGCTTAAGAATCTATATGCATTGTTTTACTTCACAGGTTTAAAACTTACACAAATCACCATGTTCCTTAGGTTCTCTAACTATATTCCAATTTACCAGATGAAACCTTTTAGTATTGGTTTTACCCCCCTACCATAAAAATTTTTTTAATTCCTAGGAAATCTAATGCATCACTCCTATCAGAGCTAAAAGAGTTGAACATTGAAACAAATACAAAGTGGTGAGGACCAATTTAAGGAGATATAATATGCCTACAAGATTTAACCAAAACACTCCCCACTTCATAAAATTTGATTTTATTTTTCTTTTAACATACTTCCCTGCTTGTGTCGAAGAAGAAGAAGATAAAGTGATAGGCACACCTAAGTATATGAAAGTAGACCAATCTTCTTGAAATTGGAATTACAAGATTCTCTTTTTGTTAGAAGAACGATTTTATTCATCTAATTAATATATATAGAAGTGTACATGCAACTCATAACTAGTCTACCCAGGAAACCATACCAATTATATAGATGAGTTCTTAGAGATTGTCTGAGATCCATCAACTAATATGTTAGAAAAACAGGACTGCGGAGCAATAAAATAAAACAAATGCAAAAACAAAACACAGAAGACACACAATACAAGAGAGACATAGATTTACGTGGTTCACCCAGTGTGGGCTACGTCCATCAGAGAAATTGCCAGGTCCTTCCTTTATTATTATTCAACAAATGAAGGGATACAACCTACAACAAAACCCGTTGTAACTTCCTCTTCTTTCTCTCACAGTCTCCTCTCTCAGAATACAATATTCACCATCAACAATAGCCGCAATACATTTTCCTCATAAAAGAGGGTTACCTTCTAGGGTAAAAAACCCTAACATAATCTCTACCGTTAGATCTGCGACCTTATAATGAACGGTCCAGATTTATAATGAAATTACAATATACTTTTATAAGGAAATTTTTGCTTCGAGGGCTTCGCCTCCGAACCCTCGCTGGGGGCCCACTTGCCCCCAGACCCCCCAGCCGGGGGGATAGGCCCCCCGAACCCCGCAAAGGAGGTACCCCCCCTCTGCACTCCCCCGCGTGGAAGAGTGTACATACTTCTGGGGTGTAAATACTTCATGGGGTATAAACACGACTGCAAGTAAAAGACCTATAAATTAGGAAGATAATCAGGCTCCACAACCAATAATCTCCCACTTGGAGACTGATCTCAACAACTCCACCGCTACTGTATATGATGGACTCTGAACCTTCTTGGACCTAGAAAATTTCTCATCTTCATCTTCATTCTTGAAGACCAACTGAAACTGAGCAAGAACTCAGTTTCTCCCTGGTTACTCCCTTTGTTAACATGTCTGCAGGATTCTGGCTAGT
>ML789933.1:392948-410817 GCA_009831015.1 Picea engelmannii | reverse complement strand
AACCAGGAACCCTCTTTTCCTGCGAGTTACCTTATGCTCTAATACCAGTTGTTAGAAAAACAGGACCGCGGAGCAATAAAATAAAACAAATGCAGAAACAAAACACAGAAGACACACAATACAAGAGAGACATAGATTTACATGGTTCACCCAGTGTGGGCTATGTCCACCAGAGAAATTGCAGGTCCTTCCTTTATTATTATCCAACAAATGAAGGGATACAACCTACAACAAAACCCGTTGTAACTTCCTCTTCTTTCTCTCACAGTCTCCTCTCTCAGAATACAATATTCACCATCAACAATAGCCACAATACATTTCCCTCATAAAAGAGGGTTTCCTTCTAGGGTAAAAAACCCTAACATAATCTCTACCGTTAGATCTGCGACCTTATAATGAACGGTCCAGATTTACAATGAAATTACAATATACTTTTATAAGACAATTTTTGCTTCGGGTGCTTCACCCCCGAACCCCCATTGGGGGCCCACTTGCCTCCAGACCCCCCATCCAGTGGGATAGGCCCCACGGACCCCGCAGAGGGGGTACCCCCCCTCTACACTCCCCCGCGTGGAAGAGTGTACATACTTCTAGGGTGTAAATACTTCATGGGGTATAAACACGGCATAAAATTTGATTTTATTTTTCTTTTAACATACTTCCCTGCTTGTGTCGAAGAAGAAGAAGATAAAGTGATAGGCACACCTAAGTATATGAAAGTAGACCAATCTTCTTGAAATTGGAATTACAAGATTCTCTTTTTGTTAGAAGAACGATTTTATTGATCTAATTAATATATATAGAAGTGTACATGCAACTCATAACTAGTCTACCCAGGAAACCATACCAATTATATAGATGAGTTCTTAGAGATTGTCTGAGATCCATCAACTAATAGAGCCTAAGTGACAAACTAAAGGAGCCATATGGCCCACGCGATTGGAAATCGGGCCAAATATAAACAAAGTTATGAAATATACTAAGAGTCATGATATACATAGATAACAAAACTAGAAGATAACAAGATACACTTGAAAAACATGGGAGAGAGTCAAGGCTTTGTTTTGCTTGGAATATCATCATATACGAATAGTGTCGTTGCATTAGCCACTCCTAGCTCTTCTTCGATTATGATTCAGTTCATTTTGGGTTTCCAAAGACCATTGTTTTTTATAGGGATCACAAGGTCCCAAGTATATTGTAATGTCCCCCAGCCCATCCGAGGGACATTACAATGTGGAATACATATGCAAAACAAAATTTTTGCTAACTAAATTGATTCATTTAGAATTAACTAATTTCCTGTAGCTTTTAGGTACAAATTAAAACAGATTTATCTAGTGTCTACAACCATAAAATAGATACATCTACAACGTGTTATTAATCAACATGAAATGCAACTAAACAACTCCTTACATCAACATATAAATCATTCTCATTTACAAAGATCATGCACAAAAATTAAAACTCATAATACAACAGAAACAAGTTAAAACAATTATCTTTAAACAAGAGTTGTGCAACTAGTTGCTTGGGACGAACATTCCACCCAACCATAGACCGATTATTCCAAATATCAACAACAAGTCACCCTCAAGCTGAGGCTAGTAATACACAAAAGAGGGTGGTCTCTCACAGACCACTCACATATCATAAACACACAACCCAACTAATATTCTCCTACAACTATCTCGATTTTTCACCAACTCTCTTCCTCTTGACCTACCCAACCCAAGGAATGTACCCATTCACTGAGCTCATTCCCTCGGGTGTCCCATTCATTTATCAGGGTCTCTCTGGCATATGTAACCAAGAATATCTCAGCTGAGAACTCAAGGGAACTTGCTTCTAGGAAAACTATCAGCAAACTAACAACAAACAATTGTTATTTAGTGCAACTCACACCGAAGTTCATTCTTCAGGCTTGACAACCTAGATCTTCAATTTCCATCTCCAAATACACTCCAATACACTCCAACTTGCTCTAGAATTCTCCCTCCATGGCTGAACCAATTTCCAGCTCTGTTTCTTCCTCTCTAATTGCTCCTCATGCACCTAAACTCAATGTGTAATATTGTTGTCCCCACCCATACATATTTCCTCCTTTTGGTTTACCTTTCTTGACTCACACTCTTCCCCAAGATGATTGTACTCAAACCCCAAGTGCCTAATAAATTTGGGATGTGACCACTCACACCCACCCTCTTACATGTATTTAATGATTGGCTTTGGAAACACTCAATCAGGAATTAGAAGGTTTATATACAATTAGCAAGTTTAGGAAAATGGGTTAAATTAATATACATGAGTATTTCCCCTTGGACCCCTCTTGTCCATTATCCTAGACACTCCCCTCTCTTCTGGATTAATTAATCCCCCAACTCTTTTCCATGTCCCCTTAACAACTGACATCAGATTTTATTAATAAACCAATGAAATACAATTTGCATATTACCTCGCTTGGTTGTAGCTACATATTATATCTACTTAAGCATTAATTAAATTGGGGATTATAGTGGGGATATTACATTCCCCCTCCCCTACAATTGTGTTCCATCCTCAATGCACACTATGTCGATATACATATATGCAAATTTACATCACAATACTTAGAAAATAAAATTCTGTAATTTTACAACTCCAACAACAGTTCCAACCATAATCTCGTGTTCCTTTCAACTCGCTGACCCAAGGAATGAAACATTTGTTTATCAAGGTTAACCCAAGAGATATACCATCCGTTTATCAGACCTAACCCAAGAAATGAGTCATTATTTTATCAAGGTCCCCAACACAGTTGACTAGGACTCTGAGATGTGGTTCCAGAATTCTAGCTACTCAAAATGGAGTTCTGCATTATGTCTTCTTTAAAATTGTCAAAAATTTGTGGGTACTATGCCCATATGTTTTATTCATGTTCACATGTAGCCTCTTTAGAACCGTAGTAGGTCCATTGAACCTTAACCAACCCTATGGATTTGTTCATGAGCACCATGACTTTCCGGTCTAGGATGTGTATTGGTTCCACCAGGAAATCCCCTCCGTGCTCCACCTAGATCACATTCCAATCAATTATGTGGTTAGGTTCAGACACATATTTATTTAACAATGACACATGAAATATATTATGCACTCTCATGGATGCAAGCAATGCTAGCATGTATGCAATTGGCCCTATCTTTTCTAATATTTCAAAAGGTCCACAATATATCGCTGCCAACTTCAGGCAACTTCTCAATCTTAGCAAACTTCTCTTTGCTTTCACTTTCAAAAACACATGTTCTCCCACTTTAAAATATCTAAACACTATGTTCTTGTCTGCATAACTTTTATTCCTATCTTGGGCAACCTTTAAAAATTCTGCTTTATATTTTACATTTTCTCTTCCATTTCTTTTAACAAATCTGGCCCAACAATTGCTCTATCTGCTGGATTATCCCAACTCATGGGTGTGCTATATTTTTTGCTATACAATGCCTCAAACGGGGTCATTTTCAAAGAGGCATGATACCCATTGTTGTAGGAAAATTCAACTAAATGAATAGAATCTTTCCACTTTGATGGTTGATCCATCACATACATTCTAAGCGTGTCCTCAATTATCATGTTAGTCCTTTATGTTTTCCCATCTGACTTTTCCTTTGAACAAACCTTTCCAAAAATTGGACATAAACTTTCGATCCCTATCTAAGACTATTGCCTTAGGCACTCCATGTATCCTAGCAACTTCTTTTATGTAGATATCTGCAATATTTGTTGCCTTGTGTATAGTCTTTACCAGAACAAAATGTGTTGCTTTAGTCAATTTATCCACCACCACCATGATGGAATCATGTTGCTTCACCATTTTAGGAAACTTAATAATAAAATCAACTATAACTACTTCACACTTCCATTCTAGAATGGGAAATGGTTGTAGCAAACCTACTGGATGCCTATGTCATGTCTTTACCTTTTGGCATTCTAGACAACTGGCTATGTAATTAGCCACTTCTTTTTTCATTCACAACCAAAAGTATTGGATTCTTACTACTGCAATTGTCTTTTGATATCCCGGGTGCCCAACATATGGCACATTATGCATTTCCTTGAGCACTGTATTTTTTAACTCACTAGAATTCAACACGTATATGTTTCCTTTGTACATGAGAATTCCATCCCCTTTCAGCTCATAATAAATAAATTTCTGCTGAAAATTACCTTGCTATAATGTTTCTTTTATTTTCACATAATGTTAATTTGAATTTTCTGCTGCAATAATTTTTTCTTTCAGATCTTTCATGTACATGCTGATGGTTGCAATATGCACTTCATGAGCTCTCCTTCTGAGTGCATCAACCATATGATTTTTTTCCCCTTTATATGCTTAATTTCAAAGTCATACTCACTGAAGAAATTCTAGCCATTTAGTTTGCCTAGCATTTAGTGTTGGTTGTACAAACAAATGCTTCAGACCAGAGTGGTATGTCCTTAGCTCGAATTTATTACCGATAAGGTAATGCCTCCACATTTTCAATGCATGTACAATCAATTCTAACTCCAAGTCATGTGTATCATAATTATTCTCACGCTCTTTTAATTTTCTAGACTCATAGCATACCACATGGTCCCTTTAATTGAGAAATACACCGAGTCCTTCCTTGCATGCATCGGTACACTTGTCAATATTCCCTTCAACTGTTGAAAACTCTCTTCACACCTGGAAGTCCATTCAAATTTCACTCCCTTCTTTTGCAAGGAAGTGATTGGACTTGCAATCCTTGAGAACCCTTTAATGAATCTTCAGTAATAACTGACAAGACCCATGAATGATATGACCTCTGTCACATTCTTTGGCGATGTCCATCCTCTAATGACATCTATCTTCTCAGGATCAACTTTTATCCTTGCTTCTAAAATTATATACCCCAAATAGTGAATCTTCTTTTGATAAAAGATGCACTTACTTAGCTTAGCATACAATATATGTTATCTAAAGACTTGCAACACCATTATTAAATGGTGTTCATGTTCTTCTTCTGATTTAGAGTAGACAAGGATATCATCTAGGAACACAATTACAAACTTGTCCAGGTACTCCCTGAACACTCCATTCATCAAACACATAAAGACTGTTGGGGCATTTGAGAGCTCAAATGGCACTACCATGAATTCATAATGTCCATATCTTGTTATGAATGTTGTCTTCCTGATGTCTTCTTCCTTTATCCTTACTTAATGATAGCCCGATCTCAAGTCAATCTTTGAAAATATTCTTGCACCTTTCAGTTGATCAAACAAATCATCAATTCTTGGCAAATGATATTTGTTCTTTATTGTAACCTTGTTCAGTTGTTTGAAGTCAATACATAACCTCAATGTTCCATATTTCTTCTTGACAAAAAGAACTCGGGAACCCCAAGGAGAAACACTTGGGTGTATATACCCCTTCTTTAACAACTCTTCAAGTTGCATCTGCAACTCCTTCAATTCTGGTGTGCCCATTCTATAAGGTGTCTTAGACATTGGGGCAACTCCTGGCACCAAATCAATAGAAAAATCAATGTCTCTCTTTGGTGGAAATCCTGGAATTTCTCTAAAAGCATCTTCAAAATCCCTCAAGCCAGATGGTCTTCAATGCTTGCCACTTTGTCTTTGGGTATCTCTTTCATATGGGCTGCAAAAATCCGACATCCCTTTCTGCAACTCTTTTTCAATTGCATAGCTGAAATCTCTCTAGCAACTACATCTCTTGGAATGCCTTGAATCTTTCTTTCATCAAGACATGTGATTGTCTTGTTGTAATAGTCTAGGACAACATGGTGTTTTTCTAACCAATCCATGCCAATTAGACAGTCATATGAACCCAACGGTATGATGTTTACATCTACCTTTGTGCTAAGTCCATTCATGTCTATCAGATAATCTTTAACCAACTCATTGATTTTCCTTTTAGCCCTTGTGGCTAACTGAACTAACCAATATTTCTTATGCTTACTTCTTTGCAAGTGAAATATTTCAACAATATTAGCATTTATGTAACTACGGCTAACTCTAGAATCAATCAAAATTGCTATGGGTTGGTTGTCAATCTTACCTTCCACTTTGATCGCGGGGGATTGATATTTTGTCTGCTTATTGTCCAAGGATGCATAAATCCTTACAATGCTTCCTCCCATGTATTTCACAGTTTCAACCTCATGAATGTTGTGGACAATCCTCATTCTTTCTCCTTTGTGAGGGTAGTCCCTATATAAGTGATTTCTCTGACACCCCCAACATTGAATAGGTTGTTTCCTTGGCCTTTTGCCAAATGAATCTGCAGTCTTGTTCTCATTTTGGGATGACTGACCTTGTTGACTTGCTTGGGAGTTATTCCTGAAAATGGGTGGCTTAAAACCTTTTTGCCTTTGATCATTTTTCTCTTTCATCTTGTCATTCCAAGCTTTTTGGAAAACTGACCTTCCTTTGCTTTGCTCATAAAGGTCTCTTTCTCTCCTTATGGTTTCTTCCAAGGTCTTGGGGTTATCATATTGAATATTGTCACTATAGAAGGAGGGTAACCCACTTAGAAACCTTTGGATTTTGACCTTCTCATATTTGATGAAGTCAACATACTTCAACAATTCAAAGAACCTTTTCTCATATTCCTCCATTGTCAAGGTTTCCAACTTGAGTTCAAAGAACTCTTTCATCTTTCTCTCATAGTAATACTCAGACACATATTTCTCTTAAAAATATCCTTTGAACTGCCTCCATTAGATCCTTTTCTCATCGAGGTTCTTGGCTTTCTTAAGTTGGTCCCACCACATGGATGGATTTCCTTGCAAGTGGTAGGTGGTGATTCTAGCTTCTACCCGGGAGGGGTAATCATGCAGATGGAAATATTTCTTCATTTCCAACAGCCATGCCTCTGCCTCTTCTCCCTTCCTGTGTTCACCATTGAAATTAGGTGGCTTGATCTTCCTGAGTTCACCTTGCAAGATGTATGCCTCGAGCCTTCTTCTTTGCCTCCGAAAAGGAGATACACTTGAGATGATCCCTGGCCCTGAACTTGCATGAGTTATTATTGTGGGCTTCCTTGGATAATGATGGCGCCTGATCAATCTTCTTGACTACTTATCATTTCCATGATCATCCCTTTTTCTATGGGATCTAGATGTTGATACTTGTCTAGCACTAGTTGATTGTTTGGTGCCATAATCCTTGTTAACTTGCTTATGCAACATATTTAAGCTATGAAGTATCCCTTCCTAAGCCTTTATAATCATTTCATTATCAACCCTGTAGCTTTTCACTTCCCTATGCATACTTCTCATAGTGACAAACTCTTGCCTATCTCTTATTCCATTTGACTATGTCTCAAAATTCTCCATGCTGACATGCAGACATTTGATCTCTTCCTCATGGCTGTAATATCCATGAGCATCTTCCATAACTCTAGTCCTCATATAAGAACTAAAGTTTCTTTATGTACCTCTAATTCTGCAAGAAATGTGCATGTAATAATTATTGTTAGAACATGTGTATTGTAAAACATTTCATTAATTAGAATACATGTTATTTCCTCGTCAATTTATGAAGGACATGTTGCATCAATTCACACTATGATTCCTTAGATGCATTCATCTTTGAAATATATTTCCAGTGGTTGTACTCATTCCCCAATCTGATATCTTAGCTGAAGTGTAATGATCCCAAGCCAGTATGCAAGGATCATCACTGTTTTGGTGTCTTTTTAAAACTTTTTCTGAGTGAGGTATTTCGTCAAACAGTTTGCTGATCTATTTGTTTACTTGTGTTTATATCTGTGTATGCAACAAATAAAAAGAATAGACAACCATGAAACATACCTCAACCATATGCAATATGATAGACAAGCCAAAACATCACAAATCTTCTTTATTCATAAAATAGAAGAACCTACTACAATGGAGATGTCGATCTGGAATGCTCAACAGATGGCCAAGATGATAGACGATAGATAACAAGTATGAGCTGCTACAAAATGCTCCCGACAATACAAAATAAGCCTCCAAAGGCTGGATAAGAGATGAAGACCAATGCTAAGTGCCAAACCCCTCACTGTTGGAAGATACTACGCTCTGCTGGATAACTGCAGCTCCTCAACAATTCGGCCCTGGTGCCAAAGATGTCCAATCACCTCCAAAAAGATGTCAAACAGTAGATCGGGCGATGGTAAGAACAACCCAGGTGCCCGAATCGCCAAGATCCCTCTCAACCTCTGTAGATCTGAACTCCTCCACTGAATGGTGCGCCCCACTGGATGACTGAAGCCCTGATGAAGGAGGCCTCCAAATGCTCTAAAAATCTCCACAATGATAGATCAGGACGCTACAATAAGAACCCAAGTGCTCAAATCCTAAAAATACCGGCTAGATCCTTAGATCTAGCTACCCTCCAAATAATGGTGTGCCCTCCTCTTGGGAAAACGACCCACTCTCAATACAAATCGATCCTCCACTGAAAGACTCCGAAAAACCACCAAGAATGATGCCAAGACACCTGCAAAGGAAACCCAATACCTGGAATTCCCGGAATCCCTTTTCCTCAGCTAGGACGAATCCTTCCTCGATGAATTGTGCACCCCCCTTGCTGGAAACCCCCAACTGGTGCGCCCTCTCTCTATCTGCACAAGCAACTGATGTGGAATCCTCCTGCAACTGAGTAGATTTGGAACTAGAATGGTGTGGGAGAGTATTGCATCCCCGAGACCAAACTTGGGACAAGCTAGGTGGAATCTTTCACCACCGAATCGTCCTCTAGGGTTTGTTAAGTCAAAACCCTCAAAACCCCCAAGAGATGGGCTCACTAGCTAAAGCCAGATACCAAAATAAGATCATACATGAATGAGTGAGAAGAGGCCCTTGCCTTTCCTTTATACTTTTGGCTCACCTTGTCCCTCCAAAGTGACTTTCATTTTATTAATATTTAATTAATTAATTAAATCACTTTAATTAATTAATTAACCTTTTTACCTTTGAAAAGCTCCTTATTTCTCCTTGTGGCTTCCCTGGCCACTGAAAGTCACTTCTAGGCATCCCATCATGTAGTGTTGCTCCTCCCGATTCCAATGAGCTATTACACTAAGAGGTTCCTCCAAGTACTGTGCCCAAAATGACCTCTTCAGTGAATTTCATTGACTTATAGCTCAAAATACTCAAAATCATGGAAATCATTGGAATGCAACGAAACCAAAACCAACCTGTGCGGAATGGCTCATAATGATGGAATATGATCATCAATGCAAGCTGGACCCCACAATGCCTCTCAAATACCCCTGTACTCGCTATAACATCCATCTGGCTACTCTGGTCATCATAAATCTCTGCACTGTGATGATGTCCCAAAGTGGGGACATTACATGAAGTTACGGCTTCTTGAAAAAATCATTTTCACCATTTTTGTGCATTTTCTCTACTGGTGCAATTTTATTGAAATGCCAACTGCAGAAAAAAAATATGTCAGGAACCAGAGAAACTTTTGTATGAGACATAGATAATGATAATAACAGATAATTCATAACAACTTTCATAATTTAAATATGAAGTTCCAGTGAAAAAATACAATAATCTGGAATCTGCAACTTTGTCATTTTCACTCCTTTTTCTAGACTTAAATTTTTAGCAGAACTGACTATCTCTCAATCTATGCACTTATGAAAAAAAATCACTTAACCAAAGTTGTTTGTATCGATGAGTATATAAAAATTTGACTAAATACAATTTTCCAATTTTGTGATCCAAGGTCATTTTTCCTTCTCCAAAAATACAAAAAATCTCCAAAAAGTGGTCCAAAATAGTCGATTTTGGCCTATTTTAGTGTCCCCATTCCAATCCCCATAGGATTTATTTAGTTCCTTCGTGGGTTATTTCTATGTCTACTTTTTGGACTCTCCCTAGGAGTTTCAGCTTAATCTAGACTTCTGTCAATGATCTGGACCCGGATCTTTAAAAATCACTATTTTGGCAATTTCTGCCAAATTCAAGCAGAGTTGGACAATGGCACTCTTTGGTGCTTTGGTAGACCTCCTTTCTACAAAAAAAAACCCATAATTTTAATCCCAATCAGATGTAATTTTCTCTAGTTCTGTCCAAAATAAGAAAATGGCTCCAACCTACTTTTTTTTGAACTGTGGAACAATTTTGCCTACGTGCAATCTGCATCGTTGATCTTAGGTTAGAAGCAATATGGACCTTTGATCTACTCTTTATTTTCCATTGATGACTGATGTTTTCCTTTGGTGTGCACAATACTTCCCTAAACTACCGACCCGACCGTCAGCCATCAGCCCAACTCCCCAATGATTGACTTGCACACAACTCCAAATCGGTCGACCTAACCATTGGTCGTCGTCAATCTTCATTGGCGAATGGAACTCCCAACAACTTCGGTCGATGCCTGACAATCGGCCCATCGGAGATCAAAGATCCCCGATGGTTTTCGAAAACACTTCCTCAATTCAGCTGACCCAACCATCGACCATCTTCGTTGGCCGACGTGGCATGACACGTGGATGATGACTTTGCATGACACAACATCACCCTATATTCTCCATCAACCATCAGCGGATTCTCTTGGACGACCCGAACACTTTGTAGAATTTGGCAGACGCCAAACCATCAATGTGTCGGTCATCGACGACTTCTCTTGCTTGATTCGAACATTTCGCCAAAATCAACCGACCCCCGACCATTGACCCATCGACCATCGGTGATGTTCGTTGGCGATTGAAAATACTTTATCAGATTTGGTTGACCCCCGTTCTTCGGCCATCGGTGGTCAAAGATGTCTTATGGTCGACCCAAACTCTTCGTCATTTCGATACATCAGTCCATCGGTCGTCAACGACTTCTCTTGGAAATTTCCAACACGTAGGAAATTTTTGACATTTCTCTAATTGATATAGACCGTCAATCTAATCCCTTTCACAACCCTCGATTTAATCATGGCCATTTATCTCATCAAACTTTCAAATGGTCGATTCCTTTTGAATTTTTAAATTTATCATGGTGAATCTCGACCATCAATCATGAGATCAAACATGATCTCAACCATCGATTCTCCAAACTCTCTGTAACTCTACAGACAACCATTAAAACTCGAATTTTGACCATTCCAAGTCAAATTTCGATCTACAACTTCACCTCTCTACGCCATTAAACCTCTCAAATCATATGAAGTAATTGAAATTCATATTTCACTCACATAATTGGGGATTTCTCTCTAAAATCCTTGTTTTTCCCCAAACCCGTCACAAACAAAATCTACAACGATGAATTTCATGAATTCACAGTCATATTGGCCCATACAAGCTCGGTGTTTGAACTAAAGGCTTTGATACCATAATGTAACGTCCCCCAACCCATCCGAGGGACATTACAATGCATAATACATATGAAAAACAAAATTTATGTGAACTAAATTGATTTATTTACAATTAACTAATTTCCTGTAGCTTTCAGATACGAATTAAAACAAATTTAGCTATTGTCTACAACCATAAAATAGATGCATCTACAACGTGTTATTAATCAACATGAAATGCAGCTAAACAACTCCTTACATCAACATATAAATCATTTTCATTTACAGAGATCATGCACAACAATTAAAACTCATAATACAACAAAAACAAGATAAAACACTTATATTTAAACAAGAGTTGTGCAACCAATTGCTTGGGACGGATGTTTCACCCAACCTTAGACCTACTATTCCAAATCTCAACAACCAATCACCCTCGAGCTGAGTCTAGTAATCCACAAAAGAGGGCGGTCTCTCACAGTCCACTCACAACTCATAAACTCACAACCCAACTGATATTCTCCTACAACTATCCTGATTTTCCACCATCTCTCTTCCTCTTGACCTGCTCAACCTAAGGAATGCACCCCTTCACTAATCTCAATCCCTTGGGCATCCCATTCATTTATGAGGGTCTCTCTAGCATAGGTAACCAAGAATCTTTCAGATGGGAACTCATGGGAACTTGCTGCTAGGAAAACTATTAGCAAACCAACGACAAACAATTGTTGATTTAGTGCAACTCACACCAGAATTCACTCTTCAATCCTGACAACCTAGATCTTCAATTTCCATCTCCAAATACGCTCCAGCTTTCTCTAGAATTCTCCCTCCATGGTTGCACTAGCTTCCAACTTTGTTTCTTCCTCTATACTTGCTCCTCATGCACCAAAACTCAATGTGTAATATTGTTGTCCTCACCCATACAAATTTCCTCCCTTTGGATTTCCTTTCTTGACTCACACTCTTCTCCACGTTGATTGTATTCAACCCCCATGTGCCCAATAACTTTGGGATGTGACCACTCACACCCACCCTCTTACATGTATTCAATGATTGGCTTTGGGAACACTCAATCAGGAATTGGAAGGTTCATACAATTAGCAAGTTTAGGGGTTAAATTAATATACATGGGTATTTCCCCCTTGGATACCTCTTGGCCATTATCCTAGACATTCACTCTCTTGTGGATTAATTCATCTCCCATCTCTTGTCCATGTCCCCTTAGCAATTGACATCACATTTTATTAATAAAACAAGGAAATACAATTCGCATACTACATCGCTTGGCCGTAGCCATATATTATATCTATGTAAGCATTAATTATAGTGGAGATGTTACATATATTTTGGTTCAAAGATAGGTACCAACCTAATGAGAACACCCTAGAAATTTCAATTTTTTAAGAGGATGAATTTAATGGCTATTTTTACCTTTGTTTCAAAAAGTGGTGCTACTAGCAGCACCCTTTTTTCAAAGTAGATTTTTGACATTTTGAATCTTCTTAGTTATAAAATAGAATATCAACATCTTTTTTCAAATGACATTTTTTCAACAAACAAAAAAAAAGGTTTGTTTTATGGTGCTTTTTTTGGTAACGTTTTTTTATTTCTTTTGAACCTTTTTTTGTAAGCTAACCAAAATTTGTATTAATAAAAAACATAGTAGTATACAATGATAGCAAGTTGTGGCTTGCCTCCAGGGAAACTAGAACCACGACATAGAAAAATAACAATGTTTTTATGAGAGTATACAACACAATGTTATAAAAATTTAAAATCCTAGAGGTAACTTTACCTAGATTACCTCTATGTTCATCATAAAAAGTGTTTAACTTTACTAACAAAACCA
Organism: Picea engelmannii; assembly: GCA_009831015.1. NCBI lineage: Eukaryota > Viridiplantae > Streptophyta > Pinopsida > Pinales > Pinaceae > Picea > Picea engelmannii. Next base: position 397,658 of record ML789933.1, on the reverse strand, counting down.
AAATAAGGTGCATAGTCCAACTCTATAAAACTGACATGAGATGAAATATGGTGCTAACCCAAGATCCCACATGATTGCTCCTAATGTTGGTGGTGGTTTCCCTCCTCTTTATCTTCATCAAGAAGGATAGGATTAGAGACAGTACCTTCCACTTCCTAAAAATTTCCATCTTCATCAAGATCTGTTGCTTCAAATGGTCCCTGCTTTCCTTCCCCTAAATCTATAACAATTATCTCTATGTCATACACTGCTTTGAATATTGCCTCATACTTTCTATCCATTAGGTTTGATTAGAGAGGATTTCCTATTTTTGTTGTCCCCTTTCTTCCACTACTTTGGGAATGAAGGATTTATTGAGCCTATAAAATTCCATTAACCTAAAGGCTTTATTATCTCTGTTGCGGAAGGACCCAGTGCCAAGAACACATTCCAAAAATTTGACATGCACATACTCATTAAGAGTTCTATGCCTTTTACTCCTAACTAGGTTTTTTATAGGATCGACCTCATCCTTGACGTGCTTGGGGTGGTGATGCTTGAAAATGGAAACAATTTCCATGGCATTAGCTTGGGCTCAAGTGATTAGGTAGGGTTGTTGGTCTCTTGAGGATCACCTACCTACCCTTCTCCTCCCCCTCTTGGCTCCATGCTTGTTGGTTTCAATTCAAGGCTCAAATTTAGGGTTCAAAATCTTAGGGAAAGAATAGTACACTGATAAGGCTTCATGAAATGAACACATATCATCGAAGATGGAACACAATCCACCAAACTGCAAGGATATAGCTTTCCTAATTGAGGGAAGAGGGGCTTGCCTACCAAAGACAAATTAAGAACCAAACCAAATATGAACCCGACTGGAATAAAAATCCAAAGATTTGAGAGGAAACCAGAAAAACTAGACCTAGAAGTGAGGGTAAGCCACCAATACTAGCTTGACCTAGTCCTAATTTCTCCAACAAATACTAGTTTATTGGCTTTTCCATTTGAAGTTCCAACCCAATCTCTACCATGATGAAGTGCATGGGAAGAGTTATCACATAATAATAGATGAACCTATGATTCAAACAAGATAGCTGCATGATGACTATCCATGTCATTTCTTCCTCCAGCCTCATATAAACCCATGCATACTTGAGACCGTGTTAGTATGATGCAGGGCTTCATGACCTCCATGCCCACTCTCCTCCCTAGCACCCCATACATGATTAAACCCTTTAACATTATTAAACATGTTATATGTCATTTATTTTTTCAAAGTTATCATTTTCATCTAATTCTATATTCTCAATTAATTTAGAATACCATACGTTTTAAATCCAATTTAAAATTTTGATTTTAACATTTTTTTAGCTTTAATTTAATCCATAACTAATCGTTGTAGTTAAATAAGACCACTTTTAGGTATTTGGAAAAAAAGATATACATTTAAAAGCTAGTTATAATGAAAAACATGTACATTCTAGAAGTTTTTTTTGTTTGGAATGCCATGTCAAATAAAGCATTGTTATGGTCAAAATTGAGGAAAAAGAGAAACAATAACATAATTTTAAAACAATTTTGAAATTTTGAAATTAAAAAAAGAAAAAGAAAAAAGATCCTGAGGGAGGATGATGCTAGATATCGCCTTGCCCGCCATCACTCCCTCCCTCCCATGTTATACCCTCCAATGCCACCCTTTGAGGCAACAAGTAGTAACACATGTTGCCTCAAAGGGCAACACCAAGGGGTAGAGGTGGGGTGGGGTGGGCATAAGGTAGGGAAAAAGTGGGGAGGGTGGGGGAGAATGCCCCATTTAATTAATTGGTCAATATTTTTATAATTTTTGTTTATCTATTTATCTTTTAAATTAACGAGGGAAGTTTATTTTGTTAAAGGATGTTTTTTTCTTTGTAATGAGATTTTTAATACATATATATATATATATATATATATATATATATATTATTTAAAAACATTTTGTCTTGGGGTTCTTTTTTCTCCTAACAATACTAAAATTGTTTTAGACAATGGTTTCAAAAATGTTGCAATTTTAAGCTGGAAAAAAAGGTATTATTGGTAATAACTCTTTTATTTGAGGGTTTATTTTAAGATTTTGGTTGCAATGACATTGATAGTTAAGGCCATGGTTTAGAAAAGTTGAAATTTTAATCTTGAAGCCAATTGGTTTCAAACAAGTTGTGATTTTTTACCTTCCAAAAAAGGGTGGTATTGGTAGCACCACTTTTCAATTGGATATTGATCTTAAGGTTTTTGTTAGAGGGTATGGATGTAAGAGCTTGTAATTGTAACCCTAAAAAAGAGTTGTCACTAGTGACATCAGTTTTTTTATTCAAGGGTTGATTTTGATGTTTTTGATGCAAAAATATGGGTTTGGGGGGCTAGAGTTCTTTTTTTGAGGTCACATTACTTGTTAGGTTGGTAACTAGGCTTATGATGTTTGGTCCAAGATGGAAACCAAAACGACCAAATCCACTACCTTCCACCCCCACACTGATGGATAGATAAAGGTAGTCAACAGGATAATTGCACATATCCTCAAAGTGTATAACTATGAACATCCTCACACAGGGGATGAGAGTCTTCCTTGTGTCTAGAATTGCTACAACAAAACTCTTCACAACGATATTGGCCACAATGTCTTTCTAGTATGCCTAAGGTTCTAGCCATTAGCCACAATTGATGTAGCCATGTGCATTGCATCAACATTAAAAGAGTCATGCAATGCTTGAAGCAACATATTCAAAGCAACACAATTTGTTGAATGAATCCATCACATCCAACAAGAGGTTCATGATATTGTACATAAAGAAAAAATTTCCAAGTAGTGATATGAACAACATTGAGTGCCACACCAATGAAAAGTTGGCGACAAAGTATGTTTTCACTTACAAAAAGAGTGACTCACATGCCCCCTAAAAAATATCAATCCAATCTGATATGGGCCTTACACCATTGCCAAAGATATGGATGAAAATTCTTTTAAATTGAATCTTCCACCCTTTCTTAACATACACCTTGTCTTCAATGTGGAACTACTTCATCCATACTTTATGCCTCTATTGGACATCTCGAAGGTGGAAGAGCACTTGGCCCTTATAGAATTCAACCTTCACTACCTTGAGCATACCATAATGGATGATATCATGGAAACCAAAATGAAGAGCACTCACCAATTTAGCATTCAACTCCATCAAATTGTCAGTGGGGTAGAGGGAAAGTGATTTTCCACGGAACAGATTTAGCATAGGTTTACCCATTTGAGGTAAGAGCTTGATGCAATGAGGACATTTCTTTCCAAGGGGAAACCATTAATCCAAGTGGCCATTTAAGACACCTAGGTGCCCATTATAGATTGTCACTATCTCATCAAGTTTACAACAATTTTTTTAGTGTTGGACTTTTGACGCATTTTTAAGGCCCTAAACAACATCATCTAGGGATAAGGCCTCCTAATTTTCCTAGTTCGAACGACTAATCTTGCAAAGCTAATCAAGATCTTTCTAATGACCTAAATAGCACTCTGAATGGAGCTTGTATGTGTAAGTTATGGCCCCAAAAGGTTGACATACCAACTAGGGTCCTCGAGGCCTCCATTCCTTTTGCCCCCTTAGCTCCTAGGGTTAGGGGTTTTGGATTTTAGAGTTCCATCCTATTAAGGATTTTGGATTTTAGAGTTTCTCCCTCTTAAGGTTTTTAGACATTATGATATAATGTAGCTTCAACATCTTGTTATAAGCCTTTTATGAATGAATGTAATCGTCACATCCCTTATCAAAGATAAGCTACCACCATTTTAACCATTTTGCATTTTTATGTATGTTGTAATGTTTTTCATTGCTTGATTCATTAATATAATTTGGTTTTCAAGTTAATACTATGCTTTCAATATTGTTATTGTGTTATCTTTGCATTATGTGTTCTTTCAGTTTATTCTCAATCCAATCTATATCGAAAACATCATGATAAAATGGGTGTTAATCGTTTCCAAGCCCCAAATGCTTATGATAATAAAAATGCCTTGAATTTCAAACAAATAAATTGTCACAAATATCAAAATGACCGCTTAACTTACCAATATGTCTAGCTTGACAAAATAATCAAAGATTTTTTATAGTCATTACCAATGGTGCATGAAAAAATGACTTCGCTACTAATATCTTACCCTATTTAGCAATATTAATAAAGCAAAGCCTTCCCTTGCTTTTGGAAGAATGCAAACCTACATGCATAGGAAGGTCACTTTCACCACCATACTTGGCCCACAAAAAATATCTTAGCAATCATTTGCCTTTCAAAGTGATTATGTTACTAGAAAGCCAACAAGAAATGCAGAACTCATCATTGGTCTATAGAGTTATGGAGATCATTAAATTTTCAATGAAAGGAAGATCATTATAATGCCAATATTGTAGTTTCACTTGAATTTTATCCAGAGACCATTCCCACATAGTGTTGGAAGATAACACATCCCTAAAGGAATGCTAGGATATCTAACAATCTCTCCCATCATTTATATAATTCCACTTTGGATGGATTGAAGTAGCGGGACCATTTGGAGATCATTAAATTTTCAACGAAAGGAAGATCATTATATTTCCAATATTGTAGTTTCACTTGAATTTTATCCAGAGACCATTCCCACATAGCGTTGGAAGATAACCCATCCCTAAGGGAATGCTAGAATATCTAACAATCTCCCCCATCATTTAT
>ML789933.1:334730-392898 GCA_009831015.1 Picea engelmannii | reverse complement strand
TCCTAGGGTTAGGGGTTTTGGATTTTAGAGTTCCATCCTATTAAGGATTTTGGATTTTAGAGTTTCTCCCTCTTAAGGTTTTTAGACATTATGATATAATGTAGCTTCAACATCTTGTTATAAGCCTTTTATGAATGAATGTAGTCGTCACATCCCTTATCAAAGATAAGCTACCACCATTTTAACCATTTTGCATTGTTATGTATGTTGTAATGTTTTTCATTGCTTGATTCATTAATATAATTTGGTTTTCAAGTTAATACTATACTTTCAATATTGTTATTGTGTTATCTTTGCATTATGTGTTCTTTCAGTTTATTCTCAATCCAGTCTATATCGAAAATGTCATGATAAAAAGGGGGTTAATCGTTTCCAAGCCCCAAATGCTTATGATAATAAAAATGCCTTGAATTTCAAACAAATAAATTGTCACAAATATCAAAATGACCGCTTAACTTACCAATATGTCTAGCTTGACACAATAATCAAAGATTTTTTATAGTCATTACCAATGGTGCATAAAAAAACCACTTCGCTAGTAATATCTTACCCTATTTAGCAATATTAATAAAGCAAAGCCTTCCCTTGCTTTTGGAAGAATGCAAACCTACATGCATAGGAAGGTCACTTTCACCATCATACTTGGCCCACAAAAAATATCTTAGCAATCATTTGCCTTTCAAAGTGATTATGTTACTAGAAAGCCAACAAGAAACGTAGAACTCATCATTGGCCTATAGAGTTATGGAGATCATTAAATTTTCAACGGAAGGAAGATCATTATAATACCAATATTGTAGTTTTACTTGAATTTTATCCAGAGACCATTCCCACTTAGTGTTGGAAGATAACACATACCTAAAGGAATGCTAGGATATCTAACAATCTCTCCCATCATTTATATATTTCCACTTTGGATGGATTGAAGTAGCGGGACCATTTGGAGATCATTAAATTTTCAACGAAAGGAAGATCATTATATTTCCAATATTGTAGTTTCACTTGAATTTTATCCAAAGACCATTCCCACATAGCGTTGGAAGATAACCCATCCCTAAGGGAATGCTAGAATATCTAACAATCTCCCCCATCATTTATATAATTCCACTTTGGATGGATTAAAGTAGGGGGACCATGATAGCCAATAATCTAAAATTCATATTTATGACTGCTACCATAACCATTGCAAATAAAGCATCTAGGCAAGGAGGAGTGGAGTCAATTGAATTCTAATCCAGAAAAATTGAAAGGAGGGAATCGTCAACCAAGTGATTATTAACAACCTCTTAACCTCGTGGAATATTGTAGCACAAATAAGTCCTTGAGCATTAGTCACTTCAAGGAGATATCTAAGAGCGTCCACTAGAATGACAAAGTTAAGGAGCAAGAGGGAAGGCTCACTTAATGGAGCAATGGAAGACACTGTGATTTGAGAGAGATAAATATTCATAGAAACAAAGGTAAAAGAAACCAAGAACAGAGTGTAAACCGTGTTTTTAAAACAAGAACCAAATCTCAACGACACGTGCCCAAGAGTTTGTTGAGTATCGCAAGTACAATAGCAAAATAGAGTGTCGAATAGAAGAACTTAACACTTAACATTGATTAAGTATCCTAAATGTATCATTGCAAACGTTGGACTTGAATTTTGGGAAAATGCAGTGATGACAACCTTACATGTTGGGAACTATCTACCAATAAGAGCATTTAAGAACAATAAACATGAGGTAGCCTAGATTATGATACAAACATTGGATACATAGTTGAAGTATTAGATTATGATACATGTTCCACAACACATGTATTCCAACAAAGTATGAACACCTTCATTAACCACTCACACAATCATATCAAAGATTGGTAAAACCTCTACGGGGAAACATCCACGGCCCCAACCAACATGGCCACTTGGAGAAATTTATTAATGCAAAAGAAAAATATTACAGAGATATTTACAATAGATTTTCTCACAATCGATCATAGGAAAATGACCTTCCATGCTCTTTAAATAGAGATCATGGACCAATTGGGTGTTAAGCCATGGATCAATATAATCATTAAGATCGAGGAGAATATGAGCCATCAAATCACTCTATGTCAGGAACATATCATGATCGTCGGATTTCTTAACTACAAATGCATACTAATGCATACTAAAGAAACACACTTTTACCAAATGCTACATTAGACCATGTTGATCTTAACTAACTCCTAAGTGTTTAAATATCCTAACATCCCCCCTTAAGAACAACTTGGGATAGGATTGAAGGATTTACAAAGATGACACAATAGGAGAAGGAAGGAGGCATTAGAACCTATCCCCCCTTAATAACAACTTCCTGAACTCCTAACATAGATCGAAGTTTGAAAATTTTCGTTTATGTAAGAGACTTCGTAAAGATGTCTACAACTTGATGTTTTGTAGGGAAAAAGAGCACTTCAATAACTCTCATGAATGAATTTTCTGATGAAGTGCATGTGTAGCTCAATGTGTTTGCTACGTTGATGTTGAACTGGATCTTTAGCGAGCTTGATGACACTCTAATTGTCACACCAAAGGCTAGTCGAATGTTGTTGCTGGAATCCAAACTCTGAAAGGATCTGTCGAAGCCATTAGACTTCCTAACTTGCATTAATTGATGCTCGGTACTCTACATCCACTGAAGAAAGAGCAATAGCATGTTGTTTCTTATAGGCCCAAGTGACAGGTCCTGAACCAAGGTTGAAAACATAACCTGCAATAGACTTTCGATCATTAGTGTTGTCGGTCCAATCTGAATCAGTAAAACCAACCAATAAAGGAGTCCCTCTTAAACTGAGTTGTACCCCGGACATACCAAAGTATTCTCTTAGCTTCTTTCCAATGGATTTCATGATCAGGCAACAAGACCAACAAAAAAAGAAAGATCAGGACGGATATGAGTCAGGTATAAGAGGCTACCAACTAACTAACGGTACAAAGTGGCATCAACTTTGGGAGAAGTACAGGTGGCAACAAGTTTGACTCTAGACTAGAAGGGAGAAGGGTTTGGTTTACAATCTTCCATGTGAAAGCGACGAAAAAGGTCACAAACATACTTAGACTAGGAAAGAAAAAGTCCTTCCTTGGTTTGCAAAACTTGGAGGCCAAGGAAATAGTGCAAAAACCTTAAGTCTATTATTTCAAATTTCTTGGTATAGACATTGGGGTCAGAATGGCATCTAGAAAAGTCTATTTCAAGAAGAAAGATGTACATTTTGACATACCAAGCTCGAGGAGCTTGCTTAAGACCATAAAGAGATTTTTTAAGGTGACAAACAAAGCTAGAGCCATTTTGGATATGGTCGGGAGGTTGTTCCATGTAGATTTATTCTTTCAAATCCCCATGCAAGAAGGCAAATTTGGCATCCATCTAATGGACCTCCCATTTCTGTAAGGTTGCAATGGCTAGAACAAGGCAGATGGAATTCATTTTGGCTACAGGGGAAAAGGTTTCATTATAGTCAATTCCTTCAACTTGGGAAAATCCTTTGGCAACTATCCTAGCCTTGTGTCTTTCAACACTTCCATCTGATGCATACTTAGTTCTGTAGAACCATTTACATCTGACAAGTTTTCTTCCTTTCAGAGGAGGTACAAGATCTCAAGTATCGTTTTCCATTAAAGAACAATACTCTTCATTTATTGATGTATCCCAATCTGGATGACCTGAAGCTTCTGCAAATGTCTCTAGATCACGAGTCTCTTAAACTTGAGCCAAAAGAGAAAATGATTGTTGGAACTATGAACGTACTTGACGCTAATCTGAAGGCTCACCGACAAGATCACCAGTTGCTTCTCGTGTTGAACAAACCCATCTAGGAAACGATGGTGTTGGTGTAGGTTTAAGTTCAATGGACTCATCTGGAGGAAGGTGAGCAGGCAGAGGTGGATTTTCATCCCCACTATCATCATCTAAAGAAGAAAAAACTAGAATAGGAACAAAAGAAGACACAAACACCAAAGATGGATCACAGGCCGAAGAAGACACAAACGCCGAATTAGGCTTGCAGATCAAGAGATTTTCATCAAATTTAACATCTCTTCTAATAATAATTTCATTCCAATGTGGTTGAAAAAGTCTGTAAACTTTGACATCTTCAAAATAACCAACAAATATACACTTCTCACTTTTAGGCTGCAATGCTTTCATTTTCTCATCAGGAATGTGATCCCATGCTACACTGCAAAATACACGAAAACGAGTTACATCTAGTTTAAGTTTAGTCCATGCTTCTTTCAGTGTTATATTTTTAAGAGTCTTTGTGGGAGTGCGATTTACTATGTAATTTGCATACTTAATGGCTTTCGCCCAATAATTTAGACTTAATCTCTTAGATTTGATCATACAATTAACCATTTCTTTTAATGTGTGGTTATTTCTCTCAGCAACATCATTTTGTTGTGGTGTATATGGAACAATGTGTTGCATTTAGATCAATCGAGTGTTAACTCACATATCAATGTAGTCGTTAAGATCGAGGAGAATATGAATCGTCAGTTCATCCTATGTCGGGAACATATCACGACAGTGAGATTTCCTAACTACAAATGCATACTAATGCATAATAAAGAAACAAGTTAAGAAACACATTTTTACCTAACGACACATTATACCAAGTTGATCTTAACTAATCCCAAGTGTCTAAATATCCTAACAATACATGTCTTGTTACCAAGGGAGAATTGGTTGAAACCAAAAGTGAATAGTTGAAGATGATCTCCTTGGAACACAAGAAGGGCATTAAATAACTCAAGGTGGATGATCCTAAAATAAAGACTAAACTCCAAACAAATCCCTTTGTGCCTTGTAGGTATCTAGATCTCCTCTCCATCGAGGACCAATGATGTAGGCCAAGATTCAACAAAAATCTATTGACCACTCTCATTGAATGGGCGATGTATGACCCCGTCGAAACCATGCTAGTATGTTTTCTACCACCTCAATAGTCTTCAACTCACTCTCTATTCCCATTGCATGGGCGATGTATGACCCTGTCGAAACCATGCTAGTATGTTTTCTACCACCTCAATAGTCTTCAACTCACTCTCTTGTTAAGTTATGATTCAATGGGATCGGATTTGAGATGGGCTTGCAATCCTTCATCCCAACTCACTCAAGGACAACATTAGATATTTCCTCTAACTAAAACAATTCTTTAATTTTTGCCCATCTTTCATCACATGAATCCCCAAGCATTGTTGACACCCACTCAAAACCTTCATAAACCATGATGAAACCTACCTCTTAGTCTCAAAAAATAGCTTCAAAGAACTCCTTATCGATATCAAGTCATCTATATAAGTGAACAACAATGATCTTATCTTCTCTATCTTATAGTAGATGCAATGGTCAACACTATTACAAACAAAGTCAATTTGAAATGCAGTAGGTACCATTGACCTCAAATTGTCTCACCTGTCAACATCACAATTAATTTATACAACATGCCATCTTTGACTCACATGGTAATAATATTTTTGTTCCTTTACACTAAGAGCACTTTGACTTCTCTCATTTACCTAGTAATAATCTTTTTGTTCAGTTACACTAAGAGCACTTAGTCTTGTTGAAAACCATGGTAATGTTTGCATCCATGATCTTGTTGACTAAAAATAAGTTCATCTATGGCATGTGCAATATATCATGAATCTCTTTCACCTTGTCCACCTACAATCTCACTAACATGGTACAACCTTTGAAGACCTACAACCTAACTACCATGGTCCAACAACCTAAGAAGCTCTATGATCTAACTACCTTGGTCCAATGACCTTCAACATTGATGCAAAAATTGATTTCCATGCACACTTGCCCCTTTTCTTCCAAATTCTCGAATTGGGAGAACCACTTTGAATTCACCAATGACAATCCACTAGCAATATTGAACCTCCCCTGTAAAAGCATATGTTGAGGCTAAAACTCTTCCAAACCTAACCACCTTCAATCCATTATGTTCACTCAAGTTGTCTTTTGACCAACCCTTTTCTTCTTTTTTACAAGGTGCATGCTCTTCACATATCCCTTCCTACCCTTTTCTTCTTTTGTACAAGGTGTCAACTCTTCCTATATCCCTCCCTAGACACTCATTACAAACATTCTCCTTGGTCTTCTTGTCAATAAAGTTTACTCAAGTTGTCTTCCTACCCAATCCTTTGTTACATTCAAGGAATTAGCTATTCAAATTTTCCTCCCTGGACACTCGTAACAAACAATCTTCTTGGCCTTGTCAATTTTGTTGATGGAGTAAAATGCAACATGCACATACATGATCAATGCCTCTATGAATGTCTTCATGGCTTGTACTATGCACTCCTCTTTTTACAACATCGTCACCAATTTTTTGATGCACAAGAAATCAACCATGTTTCCATACATATTAGAGTGGTTTCCCGTGATTTGGATAAACTTCCAAGTATGGCATTCATTTGTGCCTCCTCTGAGATCTTTGCACACTAGTTGACATAAACTACTCCACAAATTTCATGTTCTTCTATTGGAGCCTTTAGCCAACTTTGCATGGTTATATGGATACCTCAAGAACCATTAATTCACCATGGTCTTGAGATTTTTCTTTTCTACAAATAAAGATCACAATTGTTTTCACCATGAAGATATCCCCATCCAACTCTTATAGATGACATAATTGAGCGATCGCGATCCCGTGAGGTTCTCATTATTCATTTCATATAGCTCCCACTATCATGCAACTTGCTACAAATTCAACTCCCACTGAATGCCAATTCCCGATTTGAAGACATTATCATCAGAGGACTATTAGATATTCATGGCTGGGATAATGCAAGTAGAAAACTATTAGTTAAACATTCACAAGATGTTCATTGTTTCATTTTTCACACATCCATCAGGCATATGCACTCGACATTCAAACACTGAGACAAATTTCTAAAATAAGTGTAAACCCTTTAAATGTTCTTCACTTATCATAAAGGATTAGAATAACAGGAAAATTAACTTACAATAATCAATATGTTCAGAGCCCCGCAATATGGTATGTACAAAGACCCAAGAGCAACAGGCTCAATTACAATGGTAAACAACATTGAACAATGAATTAAACAAAGTGCATTGAACATGTTCCACAATATAAACCCATTTAAAGGCCACCCTCAGGTTGCTAGCCAATGGTTTTAGTTAAATAACCAATGGATGGTGACAAAATAGCAACATGCTCAATTACAACAACGTTGAACAATGAGTTAAACAAAGGACATTTAACATGTTCCACAACATAGTCCCATTTAACAATCATCCTTGGGTGTCCATTTAACGGTCACCCTTGGGTTGTTAGCCAATGGTTATAGTTAAATAATCAATTGATGGTGACAATATACCAATTGCCTATCTAATCTAATGGTAACAACACTCCATCTTTAAAAAATAAATCTTGTCCAAGACCTCCACGTCAATGTTCCCATCCCAAGTTGACTCAACCCCCTTGGCGAAGCTCTCCATGTTAATGCTCCCATTGGAAGGTGACTCAATTCCCCCAGCCAATATTAATGTCAACATGGTCAAACTTGGGGATTTGCCACCATCAAAAGCCTTTACCTTCAACAAATTTGACAATAATACTTCACTAAATAGCCATTAATACTCATATATTTCTGCACTGACATCTTTCTTCACAAACTTACCCTATAAACTTCTGATACATCTCTTTATATATTTACATGTCCAGGAAGGTCAACCAACTTCTCCTTTGTTGCCCACGACAAGAGGCAGTCCAAATGCCTACTTGTCTACAACACAAGGTGACCAACTACATATTTATTTTCATAACATCTCTCACCTTTTTGTTGGGCTGACTACCGAATGCCAGCTTGGCTAGAGGGCTTCTTTCCGACACTCCCTACTCAAGGCCAACTTGTTGGGAGTTGGCTGAATGTCATTTTATTTATCTAGTAACTACTCATCATCCTTGTTTCCATTTCTCTATTCTCCTTTACTATTCATCGACCATAACAGACCATGCAATGTTGTCCACGCGGTTTGAGAATGCTGGAGTGTTAGAGGAACCCCATTACAGAGGTGCCTCCTATATAGCTATATAGTGATACTTTTAACATCAATTTCAAAACATGTGTTAAACAATGACAACATTTAAGACATCTAACATTTAATGCTATCTTACTACCACCGTAAGATACTATTAGATATAATATCACATCAAAATGTTTCATCTTACTACCACCGTAAGATACTATTAGATATAATATCAATAATGTTTCATCTTACCACCTCCCTCAATCTCCTTTTATTATATTTATATGCCCTTTTTGAAGAACACAACATTGATTGAATGTAGTATTACTGGCCAATCAAGCGTCTATTCAAACATTTAAAATGGTTGTTAAAGCCATTGAAGCCTTCTTTATCACTATTCCGTGTTCGTTTCCAAAATATTCCAATAACGAAAGTTGTCACTGGATCATGTAAACCTTGATTTGAACTCATCAACCTGCCCACCGAAGTCTGCCTCATTGCACTAGAAACCAGCACATTTGGCAAGGACAGATTCCACACATACAGTCCGTAATTCCAATAAAATGTTCAATCTATAAATTTCATCAATGAAGCAAATTGGAAGAAAAGGGAGTAGGAATCAAGTTGAGTCATAGGGAGTAGGAATTAGAATAAATTAATTCATGAGAGCTAGGTCGAATCATTGGACCACTAAACAAGATAGAGACCTAATCACGAAATGCACTCTTCAGGGAGCATCCTATCTCCATGTTAATATAAAATCATGAAAATTGCACAAGAATCTACAAAAGGATGAAGGACAGTTAGTTTAAATTTTGTGGAGATAGCTTAAACTTCCATTTCACTTGACTTAACAAATGGATGTCTTCTACAGTGCCATAAACTGCATTGCTTAGTTAATCTGTATGTTCACCACAATATGAATAAACGGTCCTAAAGCAAGAATTGGTTACGCAGTTTTGCATTGGTAGTGTTATTTGCTTCTGAGATTTAGTTGCAACTGTTATTTTGTAATTTCAAAATTGATTAATCTACAATACATTATCTGTCATTCTAAGAGTCCAATTTTCCTGGAAATGGATTCAAAATCTGAGACTTCTTTCACAAAAATTTATGAGCCTTGTCATGCTTCACTCGAGCTATCTTGCATCCGTATTGCTTAGAAGATTGGACATCCAACTAGGTCAACTGACTTGACATTCAGCCGATCTCTGTTCTCTGTAATTGGGATTCAATTTTTTCCAGAGAAATAATTTTCTGATTCAAACCTGGAGAAACAGGGTTCAGGAAACAACCCTTTTTTGGAAGTATGCTCACAGGAAAATATTGGGCCATTTCTAATTCATTTTCTTGACTCTGCCTGGCATTAAAGGTGAATGACGCAATTCAAACTCTAAGCATGATATTCTGTGAACAAATTAAATATTGGATACAGGGTATGCCAATTTCCTAATAGAGAACTTTAATTACATACTCACTTTGATCGCTGGAAAACAGATGAAGTTTATCATTACCAATTTACCATTACAAAAATAATTTGATAGAATGAGAAAAAGTATCTGAAACTTTGAGCATTCTAAAATTCACGTTTTCAATTGTTCAAATAATAATTGCAGCAACCATTCCAGATGTAAACCCATAAAATATACCCAAACTCATGAGACTGGCATTTCATTAACATTCTTTCTTCATTCAGAGATTTTCTTCTGCTGCACTAGCAGAATAAACAATAAGAAGGAACTGCAGATTTAGAGAATTTCTCTGAAATTCCAGATATTTAGTCCCGCTCGCTGATTGCTGTCAGATGTTCATCAATCTCTTCTGTTGATAAAGTACGAAATACTGGACTGTCTTTTGTAACAACACCGACCTGTATACCAATAAAAATGTTTACACACTTAAAATATAAAAAACTTAATCAGTAAATCTAAAATCTGGCCACAGATTTAGAATGCATGGAACAGTTTGAAATTTTGAATAATTTTGCAGTTAACATGTGAACTGACTACAGGGTCCAGACCGATGTAGAAAAAAAATTGCAATCTAACATAGGTCATTGTTCAACATGACTCTACTTGAGAAGCACAGTAATAAGACAAGCTATTAAAACTATCAAAGTAATCAATCCAATTGCTCGGTAACCCGCCTTACCAAACAAACATTTTGGCAGTGTCCAGAGGTGCACCAACCAAATTTTACAAAGTCTGATAAAGGTAAATGATATTTGCAACGGAAGGAATTTTAAGAAGAATATACACAAACTATCCATCGAACACTACTAGCAAACAGGAATGTGAAATTCCATTCATGTTTTGTTAACAAAATGGATCTTGCATGCTTAGTATTAGTTGACCAAAAATTAAAGTGAAGACATTATATTTTGTACTTTAAAAAATACATAGTTACAATTGGGAATCAAAACTTAATCTGGCATACTACTACTAGCACAGTCATCTTGGCATATCTACTTGTAGAGCTTTGAACAAGGCTCTATATAAGTTTTTAATTTGGTCATATCTGGTGTCATCTCCTATTAAATTAAAGCCATGCAAACATTATTTTATTTTTTAGAAACTATTTACCTATCCCTTGATCCCTGATCAATCAAGGATGAGGAACAAGGGTTGACGCCACAGCACACTACACCACTCAACACATGGAACAAACACAGCAGGAAGCCAGGCAAGTAGTTGAACTGTTGGAACTGTCGAAAACAGTTTCTTAGCCTGAAGAGAGGGTTTGAGAGGGCCAAAACAAAGGAATAAAGGCCCATTCAAAAATGAAGATGAAGGGGTGATTCCAAAGGAAAACAGAGGACGGTTCCATATTATAGGAAAGAAGGGAAAGACAACCTGTGAATGGGGAGTAATACTGTCCCACAGTTTGACAGTAGCACACATTCTCAGCAAGAGAGTGTGACTCAGCACATGAAATTTCATTGTAATAACAGTAGAGGGAACAGAAACAGACAAAATCTGCAGTGAGTGTGTCACTGTTATGTAACTCTAATTGAGGACATAATATAGCTGTTTCTGTCTATGTTACCAGGATCTGGATACGGCAAAGATACCACAAGTACAAAAATATATAATAATATTTTCAAAAAATTTAAAAACATATTCAAAATTCAGAATCAAAACCATTCATGAATCACAATATTAAACCTGTTCATTAGATCATTTATAAATGTTAATAGTGAAATGATGCATCTATAAACTATATTTATATAACTAGTATGTTTATAAACTTACAGTATAAACTATATCACTATAAAGTTTAATACTATATGGTTTATAGTATAATATTTATTTAGTTTAATAATATTATAGTTTAAGTTTATATAATATTATATATTATGTTGTCCCCGAGGTGTAGGACAGTTAGTGACGGAGTATGCTGTTAAGGTGCTCCGTGATGTTAAAGTCACCGGTTCGAAACCTGCGGGAACAAAAAATCCAGCCATGTTAAGGGTTGGTGTGGCTCAGGCCGGGTGCGATACCTGAGTGATTTTGACGGCTTAGATTTCCCTGAGTCGCGGTTTCTTACCCACAGGTTAGTCCCACATGTCACGGACAAACTAACAAACAAAAAAAATATTATATATTATGTTATATTATAGTGTGTATATTTTAATATATTATATATTATAGTTTATAAATTATATAATAATATAATAAGAATGCTGTAATATAGTTTATATATTTTAATATTTATAGTTATATTAAATATAGCTATTTTATAGTATATTAATATATGTTATTATATATATTGATATTATTATTCATGAACTGTTATTTATAATATATATTAAATATAACAATAATAACAATAATAATATATAATATATTATATAATTATATTTTATATTTTATTTTGAAAAACCATGCAAACAGTCAGAAATTAAATAACTTCCAACTGTCATCTGTAGTCGTTCGCCCAGTAATTGCTTGCTGCCAGCTGCGGTGATACCCTAAACAGCGGTTGCTCTCCTCTCTTAAAATGGTAGCACAGCCAAACACAGAAAGGAACAGTTGGTCGCGCACTTTCTCGAAATGGTCACCCTCAAATCGAACAATAAACTGAGGGATCCATGAATGGTGGGGTTTCTGTTGCCAGATCCTTCTCCAAATCCGCCACCGAGCTGGGTGAAACGCCTCCCTGGCAGATCCTACACAGATTCGGATCCGCGTTTCATTCACCTGACCCCCACGGATCCGATAACATAGGATTCTGTTGAATGCTGGAGTTTTTCAAAGTCTGGGTTTTCTCCAGGGAGATTCTTTGTCTATGGTGTGAAGGCATTGCTGTTCTATTTCTTCTAACATTCACTGTTGTTCAGATTTCCCTTTCTGTATATTAATAACAGTAAGGATAGCAGAGGAATTAAGTTTTCTAAACATAGAATGGGCTTAACACCAGTAAACCTCCCTGTAGAAATATGTTGTGGCTGGGAAGATCCAAAGAAGATTACAGATGTAGTTGGTATCAGAGCAGTGTCTCTGACCTGTAGAACAGTGTTGCTGGAGCATCCACCCAGGGGCCGCTCCCACCCCGCACAACCGCAACCGCACTCTGAGTGGGAACGTCCAGGGAGCATGCTCCCTGGGGCACTCCCTGTGGCGCTCTTAGAGCAGGGAGCGCACTCCCAGGATGCTCCCTAAGGGGCATAGAGATCCCACAGACATGAGGAAAAATACCTTTTTATTTTAATTTTCTCATAGAGGTGGGGATTAAGGGCTAAGTCGAGAGAAATAACAGATCTTCTCCCCCACTCTTTTCCTTGTTGCATTCATCTTTGTGTACTTGAGCTTAGAGTGGGCAGCTTGGTCTTCTTGCACGTTTTTGAGGAAGGCAGATTCGTAAGAGCTTGGAGGAGAGAACAAAGGCAGCCATCTACTGCTGCAAATAGTTAAAGAGCTAAGCTAAAATCCCATTCTTTGTAGTTTTTTATATCCTTGTGTTGTTTGTTTGTGGATTTTTCCTCTTCTCCTGCTCTTTCCCATTCCTCCTCCCTCATTTTATTGCAGGTTGTTCATCTAAGACTTGAGGAAAATGATCTTCTTGCGGTTTATGGTTCCATTTTTTATTCTCATAGTGACCCATTATATTAAGACAAGAAAGGGTTAAAAGGGGATGAAGGTGGCAAAACTTCATTGACACCCTTGTGGAGGTTTGTGACAAACTTGAGGGGGGGAAAGGGGGTGGAACCACTATATTTTTATGTAATAATGATTGTCATCAAGGAAAACCTTATACCGGTTAATATACCTGTGTGAGGAGGATCTTTGTGGGGTATTGGAGAATAATCGTCTTGATGTTTTGGTAGCTGCGGGAGGTATTAACCTCCAGTATAACTTTTGTACTTAGAGTAGAATATTCTGGAAGCGAGAGAACCATTAAACAGATGTGGAATTACCCTAGAAGAGAAGTCGGCCCAAGGAGAATAATAATAAAGAAAGAGAAGGACCCAAAAAGAGAAGTCGGCCCCACTTGGAAAAGTCACTTGGACAGGCTAGTATAAATAAGGAGGCGCCTTATAGCTCATTTGGACACACATACTCACTCACTCAACTAGTGCGCAAGGAGCAGCAGCTGCAGCAGAAGAGTGCGCAAGGAGCAGCAGCTGCAGCAGAAGAAGGCGCAAGTGTGGAGAGAGTAGTGCAGCAGTTGTTGTGGAGTATTCTCAATCTTTTTTATATCTTTCTTGTGCGCTTCTTTTGGTACAGGTACGCTTCTTTTAGTAGAGGTACATTCTCTTGGTATTGTGTTGCTACTGCAGTAGTGGTATTTCTGGTTAGGGTTTATCTGTTGGTTCTAGAGTGGACTTGTCGGAATCATTCTATCTAAGAAAAGGTTACTGTGCTCGGGGGTGGCATGTGTAAGTGTCTATGGTTGGGTGACAATGATGTGATGTTGTCTATGGTTAAACAAGCATATCAAAATTTTAACAGATAGTAAAGGGGCCATTCGGATCTCAATTTGCCCTAAGGTATCAAAGGAAGAAAGACGAAAATACATCAAGATAGAGAAAGTTGCACAAAGAATGCATGGTAAAAAACAAAAGGTTCAATTTGATGCATCCTCTAGATTTGGTGGCAACACATCTGCATCCCCTCGTGCGCTTCTTTTGGTAAAGGTACGCTTATTTTAGTAGAGGTACATTCTCTTGGTATTGTGTTGCTACTGCAGTAGTGGTATTTCTGGTTAGGGTTTATCTGTTGGTTCTATAGTGGACTTGTCGGAATCATTCTATCTAAGAAAAGGTTACTGTGCTCGGGGGTGGCATGTGTAAGTGTCTATGGTTGGGTGACAATGACGTGATGTTGTCTATGGTTAAACGAGCATATCAAAATTTTAACAGATAGTAAGGGGACCATTCGGATCTCAATTTATCCTAAGGTATCAAAGGAAGAAAGACTAAAATACATCAAGATAGAGGAAGTTGCACAAAGAATGCATGGTAAAAAACAGAAGGTTCAACTTGATGCATCCTCTAGATTTGGTGGCAACACATATGCATCCCCTCACGCTATTGGAACCTCAAGTCATGCAGAGGGTGGATCTAAAAGAACATGGCAGGTTTCCTTGATATTGGTGTTAGGGATGAGGTGGATGGAAAAGTGGTGTGGTTTCTCTATGCTTGTGGTGTACCATTCAGTGTTCTTCGCTCCCACTTTGGCATGATATGGTTCAGGCCATCAACAAAGCCCCCAAAGGTTACAAGGGCCCAGAGTATGAGAAAGTTAGAACTATGCTACTAGGCAGGGAAAGAGCAAAAAATAAAAGAGCTCTAACATAGTTTACAGATGAGTGGGAAGACTATGGGGTATCCATTGTATTTAACCATTGGACAAATGTTAGAAACCAACGTTTGATAAATGTTCTTGGTGTTTTTGCTAGCGGTGCAGCGTTTGTAGCGCATGACTCCTTGTCATTTTCACTTCATCTACTCAAAACATTTTAGACCTCCTACTAAGAACCATTAATGATGTTGGTCCTTCTAATGTGATTCAAGTGATTATTGATAATGCAACAAATTGTAAGGGAGCAGGAAAAATCATTGAGCGGGTTCATCCACACATCTTTTAGTGGGTGTTTGGTGCACGCATTGACCCTTTTGATGCATGATATTGTCAAGCATAAAAAATGTGGATGGATTAATGATTTGCACAAGAGAGGGAAGAAACTCATCAAATTTGTCACCAGGCATACAAGGGTCAATTACTTTTATGGCACTCACTCTAGGTTGTAGCTACTTAAGATCGCAAAGACTAGATTTGGTAGTTATTTCCTTACCTTTAGGCGCCTATTGAGGTTGAGGCAAGCTTTGGGTGATATGGTGATGAGTGATCCCTAGGATGACTTGAGCACTGATAGATATGGTGCTAATGCAAAGGTGACTATTCTTGACAGTAATTTTTGGTCATGGATTAGGTATGTTTTGCAATTCTCCAAGCCAATTTATAACATGATTCAATTTGTGCATTCAGATCGGCCAAACATTGGGAAGGTGTACAAGCATACAGACACTGTGCTAGGGCAAATTAAGGACATTGTTCAGCCTAGAGATGTGAACTTGTATAATCATATTCGTATAGAGGTGGAAAAACAAAGGGAAATGTTAAATATTCCATTGCATGCCTTAGCATATGTGCTTACACCAAAAATACTATGACATATTAGGGCTTTCAGCACTAGCACCTAGTGCTGGGGTGAAGAGAAAACCACACCAAGATCTAGAGGTTCAAATTGGTAATATGCAAGCATTAGACAAATAGGTCCCTAGTGAGGAGTGTGACACCATATGGAGACAATTAAGCCACTACATATGTAGCAAAAGTGCTTTTGGGACCAACCATGCAATTAGAGATTGAGGGAATCTCACTTCTCTCGAGTGGTAGAACATGCACGGCAGTGCTACCCCACTGCTACAACGTTTGGCAACAAGAGTGCTTTCACAAGTGGTGAACACTTCTTCTGCAAAGAGGTGTTGGAGCACCTAAAATTTCATCCACGGTGTCAAAAGAAATAGGTTGAATGTAAATCGATCAGAGAACTTGGTTTATGTGCATTACAACTTCAAATTGTTGTCCCATTATTGCAAGGAGTCAAAGATGGATAAAACAAGGAAGACTTGGGACAACAATCCAAACAAGGATAATTTGGAGGATGGAGTATTGGTTTTGGAGCAATTGGAGAATGCTCTTATCGAGATGATGATGATCGTGTTGAGATGCCACTCCCATCCACTGCCATGGTCCCCCTCACCAGGACTCCAGCTACAGCAGTAGCGGCTTCATTTTCACACGGTTACCTCCTGCTTCGGCTCCACAACCACCACGTGGAGGCTCACGTGGCAATCATGGTGGTGTAAAAAGGAAGGAATAGTAGATAGATATTAAAATAATTGTTTCACCTTTTTCACTACTTGATATGTCATAGATGATAGACTCATAGTATTTAGAGACTAGCTCAATTTAGTGTTTTGGACCTTTTAGTCTATATACTTCAGCTAAATTGCCATTCTAAAAGTTATGTAGATGGCTTGTTTTGTAAACATAACTATTTGGTCATGTTGACAATTGGTGGACAACCTATTTCATTCCATAAGTTAATGATCTACTTCCTATTATATGGCTTAAAAATTTGTAGTTTGTTTGTAATTGTTCGAATCTAATTGGTTAATGCTCGAATGAGTAATCATTAATGCATTATGGATGTCATTTCTATCTTCATAATCATGTAATATTCATCTACAAGTAGCACAAATATGCTTGTTTTCATATATTCTACAACTAATTTAGCATTTTGCTTGTTTTTTAATATAAATACAATATTATATATATACATATACAGAGAGAGACACTCCACTCTCGAGGTTTTTTGGGAAACGACGCTCATGGCGCCCCTGCTCCACTCCCACGCTTCGGCAACTTTGGTATAGAAGTTGCAATAAACCAGTCATGGTAAAGGCCTTGAAAAGAAAAAGACTCTAGGAACCGCAAGCAATATATCAACAAATTAAACGGTTGATAAAGATGATAGAACAGTTGCAAATGAAGAACTAAGAGCTACAAGAAATAGTGACTAGGCTTCTAGACGAATTTGAAGAGAGTAATGGATATGTCTCCACTCCAAATGCACAAAACTCGACCAAATAAAGTAGGGTAAGCAATTCATCTAAAGCCCTTGTTCAATTTGAATCAGCAAAAGAATCTTTTGGAAGTTTCACGTTGCGCACCAAAGGAGTTGGTTTAAAACTACTGCAAAAAATGAATTTTAATGGTCAAGGCCTTGGAAAGAATGGTCAAGGGATGAAGGACCCCATTGAGGTGGAACCCAGGCCAATACATGCAAGTCAAGGGTATTTGGGTGGAAAAGTTAACAATGATCCAATGCTCAAATACAGACCAAGGTTGAGAGCATTCCAATGATATGGAATGTAAGCTGCCTCTACAACAAAGTCCAGATAACAGAGGTACCAATACCACCAAGATCATTTTTGTGAGGGCTCAAGAAGGAGACCCACTAACTCGAATGAAAAAGAAGACCACAAAATATGCACAAAAAGAAGCCAGCAAACATCCACTCTTTTCACCCCATGCAAGTTCCATGGGGCACAACAAGAAGCTACTCTTTTGGCCTTGTGCAAGCTCCAAGGAGGATAGCAAGAAGATGACACACGCATCTAAGCATGTCTCAAGAGTATGAAGGTTAAACAAGAAAGCCAATAAGCACAAGGTCATCCCAAGGAGGTATGTGAAAAAGAGTTCCTCTACAAACCAAAAGAATTATCGCAATCATTGCCAAATTAGTGGGCACTGCGATGGAAAGTGTTGGACCTAAGAAAACATGGGCAACCAAGATGAAGGAGGTCGGAGCATCAAATGCACCAGTAAGCGAAGGGGCAATAGTAGGAACTGTATCAAAGAACTCCAAGGGTTAGCAAAGGAGGAACAACTTCCAAGATAATTTCACCGCCAATACGAAATCATATAAAGTACTCATTTTGGGGATGCAAAAAAAACTAGTAAGGAATGGCTATTAAAGATAATTGACCTCGTATGTAAGCTTTTGGGGAGCAAAAGCCTCCCAATCAGGGAGGTTTGATTCATCGAGGATAAGGAATGCATTGACACCACAACACGCCATGCCACACAACACATGGACCAAACAAATAATGGGAAGTCGAACAAGTGGTTGAACCACTAGAACTGTACAAGCCCTAACTGTCATAAACATTTTCTTGGCCTAGAGATAGAGGCTTCAAGAAGGCCAAAACGAAGACGAATAAGGGACCATTCAAGAATGAAGAGGAGAAGAGGACTCCAAAGGAAAACAAAGGATTGTTCCACATTGCAGGATAAAGAGTGAAGGACGACTTGTTTGCAGGAAGCAATACTGTCCCAAAGCTTGAAGTGAGCATACAAATTCTCAACAAGAGAGTGACTCAAAGAACTTGAGACTTCATTATAACGTCAGCACAGGGAGTAGGAATGCACAAAATCTCTCGAGAGAGAGTTTGTCACTATTATACATAACTCTAATTGAGAACATTAATAAATCTATTGTTGTTGAATACTGGAGTTTTCTTGATTCTAGGTTTCTCGAAGGTAATTTTTTTGTGTCTGGTATGAATACATTGTTCTTTTGTTTGTCAATTTTTATACACACAAGCGTAGACATGAATGCACATAAGAATAAGAGAGAGAATGGATAAGATGTATATTGAATGGTGCATTGTCCCTTTACAGAGAAGGAGAGAAGGGGAGTAGTTCCATAACACCCAAATACCTAATCTTTAAATCACTACAATAATTAACTCATGATTGCATCACTTTATTATTAAAACTTTATTCTACACTTAAGTACTAATTAGCACATCTAAGTTCTAATTATGACCATTATGTCTAACACCCTCCCATAATAGTCATATTGCATGAGATTTTCTTGTTCAAATACAACAAAAAAAGCTTTGGGCAAGATGTTTGCAGCTCCTTTCCAAAATAAGATCTCCAATAAGCTATTGGAAGTGCACGGTATCCAGCAAGGTTAATGAAGTACAAATCATGTAACCATCTTTTTGTCTAACCATTGACTCACCAATGAGAAGAAAACTCTTTTGGGTAATTTTTTGTGTCTGGTATGAATACATTGTTCTTTTGTTTGTCAATTTTTATACACACGAGCATAGACATGAATGCACATAAGAATAAGAGAGAGAATGGATAAGATGTATATTAAGTGATGCATTGTCCCTTTACATAGGAGAGAAGGGGAGTAGTTACATAACACCCAAATACCTAATCTTTAAATCACTACAATAATTAATTCATGATTACATCACTTTATTATTAAAACTTTATTCTACACTAAAGTACTAATTAGCACATCTAAGTTATAATTATGACCATTATGTCTAACACCCTCCCATAATAGTCATATTGCATGAGATTATCTTGTTCAAATACAAAAAAAAGAGCTTTGGGCAAGTAAGATGTTTGCAGCCCCTTTCCAAAATAAGATCTCCAATAAGTTACAGGAAGTGCACGGTATCCAGCAAGGTTAATGAAGTAAAAATCATGTAACCATCTTTTTGTCTGACCATTGACTCACCAATGAGAAGAAAACCAAACATTGTCTAAATAGTCTTCCTTTCCACTAGTGAGAAGAGAGCCAAACATTGGTTGAATAATCCACCTTTCCACCATTGACAGAGAACTCGGCTTGTTAACTAAACTTAATGTTAGAAATAATAGGTGTGCTCTTTTAACCATAGACAATATAGCAATATTGTCACCCAACCATAGGTCGAATCCACCGTCGAGCACCTTAACCTTGACAGAGAATAATTCTGGAAGCAAACCCTAGGCCTAATAGCCAATCAAGGTAGCGTATCACTCTCCAGAGTTAGCATACCAAGCAGAAAGTCTAAACCATAACCAAGAGAGAGTCCAAGACTGAAACCGAAAATACAAGTTGCAGTAGTTGCAGCTGTAGCTACTCTCCAGACTTGCACACAACTAAATTCTTGCAGTTGTGAGCTATGTGTGTCCAACTGAGCTCTGGCATCCTATATTTATACTGCTCCTCCTTAGTTGTTTGGGTCGACTTCTCATTCTGGAGGCTAAAAACTCAATATTAAATATTTCCTTTATCCGACTTGTCTTCTAGGGTTATGTCCAATGCTTTAGGGTTTCTTCTTGCTTCTCGGAATATTTTACTCTTGTCAGGGTTACACGTGGAGGTTAATACCTCCCGCAGCTACCGTAATATCAACACTTACCTCTTCCACATCCTGGTTATTCACCATATCAAAGTTTTCTTTTTGGTTCTCTAAGGAAGCGCCATCTTGTTTCATTGCTTCTTCACCCTCCATGAGGGTCTTCCTCTCTTCATGAAACTCGACAAATAAGGCATAATAAATCTTTTGCTTACATTCCCATTTCTCCAAGTTCTCTCTTGTAACAACTTCTCTTCAAAATCCACTAGTTGAAGCCAAGGTTACCAAAGCGTGGGAGCAAAGTGGGAGTGGGAGCGAGAACACTAGGAACGCCATTTCCCAAAAAGCCTCAAGAGAGAAGTGTCCCAAGAGCGTTACAGATATATATATATATATATATATTCAAAAAAACACATTGAATGCCAAATTACTTACATAGTATATGAAAAAAATGCATATTTGTGCTACTTGTAGATGAATACTACATTATTATGAAGTTAGAAATGCCATCCATAGTACATTAATGATTATATTTGAACTTTGAAAGATAGCATTATGAATAAATGGGCAAGAGCATTTAATTGACAAGCAATGTTCCACCATCAATTATATTGGGATCCTCATCATTAGTATCACCCTTCACCCTTTACCTCTTGTCTAACCTTTGCCTCTACCTCAATCCTCTAGGGACATCACTCAAAACCACCCAATTTTGATGAAACTCCTAATCCAAGCCTTAAAATATGGTTGAAAAATCTTAACATGCCTAATCAATGATTTTGGTTTGAGTAAAGGATACCTTTTTGCAAGGCCATGACAAAGGAGTTAAACAATCAACACCACCAACATCAGGGTACATAAAGGGCTTGGTGCTCTTTATTAAATTTCAATCACACACCCTTATACGTGATAGAATCCAATGAAAATGCTACAATCCCACCAATCCTAAAATCATGAGAACTGTTAAGTCTGTAGAATTTTGAATGGGATATGTAATTCTACTTTCTCCATATGAAGTCCGATGAGGTTGGAACCACTCTCAAACATCCTAAAACCATTAATGGTAATGTTAAAAATTTAAGTAAAAGTTGACATTTCCTTATCTTTCCCTTTTATCTATTTACTTAAAGAATTTAACATTATCATTAATTGCCCGAATTTTCTGTCAAACCTACTCAAAACCCACAATCATGCTTCAATGTGTCGAGGGAGTACCTGGGGAGCATCCAAGGAGCGCCCTGGGAGCACATTCCCTACTCTAGGAATGCCACACTTCCCACAATGGCAGGAAGCATCCTAGGGAGCCTTGGAGCCTGCTCCCAGGGGCTCACCTTAGACGCTCCTGCTCGGAGTGCAATTCTGGGAGGGAGCAGCTCCTAGGAGGGTACTCTTAGCAACTCTAGTTGAAGCAAAACCCATTCTTCTTGTTTCTACAAGTTCTCTCTTATAACAAACAACTTCTCTTCACCATCCATTAGTCGAAGCAAACCTTGTTCTTCCACACTTGTAGCAATAGTCATTTTACTCTTTTTGTCAACAATAAAACATCTATTACCACTAAAAACAACATCTATATAGAAATTACCTTTTTCTACAAACCAAGGATATAGTAGACATCCCTAAATAGCAACATCTTATCTCTCATCTAAAGTTGCACATTTGCTTTGGCTTCAACTATGTACTCTTATCCACCACTCAAGACAACAAAACTGGAGTAGGACATGTCCTTAACTAAATCGATATACCAATCTTTCGATTAGTAAAATGTTGTAACACACCTAAATCAATGTACCAATCTGTGTTGCTCCCATTGACTCCTTTATTGCTAGTCACAAACACATAAAAATCATTTACATTGGCTTGTTTCTTCACATTGATCTTCAAAAGAAGGCCCTTGGTTGTGTTTTTCATTCCACAATCATTTCCTACCTTACCTCCTAGCTTGCCACAATAAAAACACTTCATACCTTTCACAGATTTTGTGTATCTAAATTAGCACACTTACTGCCATCAATATGCTTGGCTTTGCCCTTGAACTATGCTTTTAAATCGACTTGTGATTCTCCATTCGCATTGTTGCTACCAAACTACTTCTTCCACCTATCTCTCTATAAAATCCTATTACTCAACTGCTCAAAGTCTGATCAACATCTCCAAAAGTTACAATTAAGGTTTTACGAAGTTTTCATGCGAAAGTGGTAGGATTTTCGACATAATTATTACCATATCTTCTCTAATCTTTCTATCAATTGATTTTCACTGATCTCTACTGTCTATGATTTTCAATAAGTGGTCCTGAAGTGATTTGTATTCATTCATCTTTATTGAAAATAGCAATTTTTTAAAAATAAAGCTCTACCTTTATCTCAGTCTCATGCAAATTTTTCAAACATCCCAAAATCTAGAAAACATCAACACCATCTTACACTTCAAGCAACATATCATCAGTCACAGAGAGCTTGATCAACATCACAACCTCCCAATTTCTTTCATCATATTCAAATTGAGCATCCTCATCTGTTGTACCTTGCACTTCCTTTCCCAAGACAATTTTGTCCAAGTAGATTTATTAAAAAGTCACAAGCATCCTTTGTTTACATTCGATAATTTGTTTACCGTTAAGCCTTTGATTGCCTTTCAACATTATATGTGATAGCCCAACCATTTTCTTAAAGGTTTTAAATAGATTCTAAATTTGCTACCATGACTAAATGATTGACAACCCTATTTCTCTCCCAATTCCAATATAGCAACACACTCTAAACCTAATTATCTTGAAACCCCTAAGAATAAAACAACTTTTGTGGACACACAACCACTTGCCAACCAAGTTACAAAAAAAAAATTTGTTCTCAAAAAAGCATTCTATGCCCATTAGAAAATCTATCTTCTAACTACAAACTCGCAGATACTCAGAAAAATACCCTCCCATCAATTCTAACAATGTAGAGTGTCAATAGGCTTATTTGTAAAGCTGAAATCAAGCTAGAAATTGATGTGTCAACCCTTCACTATTTGATTACCATAGTTTCCTACAAGTTATTGTTGTATTTCAACTCCTAGTCATATTAACTACAAAAATAATGGGTCGTAAGAGTAATCTCTTCATCGACGTTGTATGTAAGTTCTTTGCTATGTGGCTTGTTACAACAAAATCTACCACCCCCAAATGATGTAAAGTCCTAAGAATCAAAGGGATATTCTTAAAGGGATAGTCTTGTGCAACTCAAGAAGGCTACCCATTGTCACCTTAAGAAGGCTACCCATTGGCACTCTTAGCTCTACCTCTGACTCCCTTCCAGCATAATGTTGGGTAAAGATGCCATAGGTGAAGGTTTAAAATAACCCAAGAACATAGTAATATGCTGAAAATATTGCAAATTTATAATAAATCTACCCAAAAACACACAAATCTAGGCAAATCTGCTCACCAACAGCTCAAAATCACTCATGTCTATTCATAAACGACACCAAAAAAACAATTTCTCCATGGATCTGCTGAAAAGTAACAAATCAGCAACTAAAACTTCTAGATCTGCAAATGTGGGCAATAATATAGGAAAAAAACAGCTTCAATCTGCTTCCAACTCGTCTATACTATCAAGGAAAGTAAGAAATAAGATAATGTGGGCCGTAAATTGATTTTTACAGCAATTTTCTGAGCAATTCCCTATGATTTCGTGTGGCTGTACGTATTTTGTACAACCGCTGGGATTGGCAGCTAAAATCAAGGGCTGAAAATCATTGTATGGTGGCTGAAAACAAAGTTCCAATTAAAAAAATTAACCTTGCTTCGAAAAGAAAAATGAAACAATATCTGCTTTCAGTGAAACCCTTCTGGTTCTTTGATGTGCTACGCGAGTGATACCTTGATCAGTCTCTGCCAACAGCAGTCCCTAGGTCTTCACGCTCTCACAAACTCGGTGGCTCTAGCTGAGCTATGGTACCATGTTACAAGAATTGAACACATAAAGAAACCAAGATGACTCGAAAGAGTTCTACGTATTGTATTACGTAATGAGAAAGTGAAAGCTTTCTTCTATAGGATTACAAGCAAGTCGGGTCAATCCACTTTGTGAATATGGGATAGACCAAGAAACACAATAAACTTTAAAGTGAATAAGACATAAAAGCATAAAATAATCTAAAGTCAAGTTGACTTTATTAATGCCTAAGTCTAATATCTAATTTACCATTATAAGCTAATATTTTACTTTAACAGTAATAAGCTTGTAATTGTTTTTTAATTTTATTTTTTCCTTTTGGAAAATTGGAAGTGGAAACGAACCGGTGTGATGGTTGGCCTTCCAAAGGCAAACCATTAAAAATGAAGGTTGTAATGAAGAAGGATCAACAAGGGGAGATGCAAGTAGAACTTGGGAAGTTTGAAGAGCAGAGATTGTTGATGTTTTGGTAGTTGCGGGAGGATCTTTCCTTTCTAGATGACCTTTCTTAGATGCGGAGAAGATTCCGGAAGCAAGAGATCCATTGAACAGTTATTGAAATACCCTAAAAGAGAAGTCGACCCAGAAGAATAAAGTAATAATGAAAAGACACCTGTCCAAAGAAGAAGTCGGCCTAGTCTAGTGGCCAGGAAGACTATAAATAGAGGACGTCTTGGCTCATTTGTTCACTCACTCACACTCTCTCGACTACACAGAAGCAAGGCGCAAGTTTGGAGGAGGTGATGTAGTAGTTGCAGCTGCATAGTTTATTCTTGTTCAATCTTCTGGTATCTCTCTCTTGTGTGTTACTCCTTGAGGAGGTATGCTACCTTTGTATGGTGTTGTTGTTGCAGCTGGGGTGGTATTTTTGGTTAAGCTAGCACTTGTGCTAGGGTTCATCTGATTGGACTTGCTTTGTGAACAAAATCTATCTAAGAAAGGTTGTTGGGTTTTTCCCCCATTTGGGGTTTTCCCAGGATAAATCTCTTGTGTTCTTTTTGTCTCTTGTTTATGCTACTACTGCTCAGTACATGATATATATATGTTAATGATAATAAAGTAAAAGAACACAGGTAACCTAATGCTCTGTAACTAAGGAAAATCCAACATGGTATCAAAGTTGGTTACCATCAAAACAGTTTAACCACTAGAAGGAAGATCAGTATAGCAGCACCTTGCAGCACCCTCAATGGGTTCCCTCCCTCATGAACTTGTGACCACCACACTCAATGGATTCCCTCCCTCATGGCACCCATTTGTCCAAGGAATTTGCACAAGAAAGATATTGCCCAAGTTTGACAAGTTATGGTCAAATTGCACTCAAGAGGAATCCAGGCTGATATCCAAGACACAAAAGACTAATGAGGATGAAAATCAAGCACTTGTTGCCCAAGTGAAGAAGAGAAAGAAAAGGGAAGAAGGCAGCTCGAAGAAGTCTAAGAGACCTCGTTACAAGAAGGATGTGTCAAAGATCAAATGCTACAGTTGCCAGAAGCTGGTACATTATGCCTTTCAATGTCCAAATAGAAATGAAAAGGAGAAGAAGAAACATCATCCACATGCAGTAGAAACTGAAGAGCACTCAAAGGCATCAAAGGATGAAGAATTTGTCTTTTAGACAATGGTGTTTTCATATAAACAATAAAAGGAAACTCAAGCAAGACAACAACACCAGACTCCAGGTTTGCATATCAGGTTTGATATTTTATATTGTTGTTGCTTAAGAAAGTATTGTACCTAGGATAACAGTCTTTACAGCTTTACTAATTGCTATTGCTGTCAAATGTTTAGGTACACCTCAATACTGTCGATACGATTACCATTAAGAAAATGTCATTGTTAATGATATACTTGTCTGCAAGATGAAATTGATCTCCTCTAGGAGATGTACCTAGGATAACAGTCTTTACAGCTTTACTAATTGCTATTGCTATCAAATGTTTAGGTACACCTCAATACTGTCGATACGATTACCATTAAGAAAATGTCATTGTTAATGATATACTTGTCTGCAAGATGAAATTGATCTCCTCTAGGAGATGTTCTTGATTACTAACCATTCCATGGAGGTTACCATGGAAATGTTGCTCTTGTCTCTTGTTCCGAGCAGGTCATAGGTGATAGCTATGATTACGGTTGCAAGAGACAACTATTTAGACAGTCTCTAGCCGAGACATAGAACTGTGTACACGAACGTACACACCCATGTGAAGTAGAAGACGAAGAAGAGTATCTCTTATGGAGATTGACTGTGAGGAGCAAAAAGCTCCAAAGATGACCATACAATTAATTTGACCACTCTTCAGATCATCAGGAAGAGTCGGTAGTGCCAGAAGGGCCTACCTAGAAACGATGCAGTAAACAAGCATGTTCTCGTGATACCTTGCATAATGCAAAGGAGATACAAATACATGGCATTAATAAGCCATACTATGAAGAGAAGCAGATGACTCCACCAGTGGTGAGGCAGGCAGCCCCACCAAGTACTAGCTCAGAAGAAGCAAGATTTCAAATGGAGTCAACCCTTAGGATCTAATAGGGAGGAGCAACCTCCCAGCACAGTCCATAGGAGATCAAACTTCAAAAGAAGTCAACATATGCAGCAGAAGAGGTGGCTTCGGAGATCGTATAGACTCAGAGGGAGTCAAGCTTTAGAGGGAGCATG
Source organism: Picea engelmannii (assembly GCA_009831015.1). Lineage (NCBI taxonomy): Eukaryota > Viridiplantae > Streptophyta > Pinopsida > Pinales > Pinaceae > Picea > Picea engelmannii. Next base: position 366,039 of record ML789933.1, on the reverse strand, counting down.
CAGATTCAGAGTGAGCCTAATCTCAGAGAGAGTCAGTAGCTTAGAGATTTTCATTCAGAAAGTATTCCTTCTCAAATTCAGATAGGAGGCTAGATCGAAGCTTCAAAGGCTTGTAGGAGATGTGAGATCTCCTGGGAGGATTCCCTTGTCTTGATAGACCTTGCTGCAGTGACAGAGGAGGCAGCCAGTCAGAAGGACTGGGATATAGATTTTGCCTTACCTCCATTAACCACACATGTTTTCCAGCTATGTAGCGCTAATGAGCAACATCATTGATTCAGAGCCTTCCACCATTGAAGAAGTTGTTGAGAAGCGGGAATGGAAGGATGCCATAATGGAGGAGTATCAGTCCATCATGAAGAATGATGTGTGAGAGGTGGTTCTGAGACCAGAAGGGAAGTCAGTAGTGACTTCCAAGTTGATCTACAAGATCAAGCATGTTGCAGATGGCAGCATAGAGATGTACAAAACTTGATTTATGGCCTAAGGATTCTCCCAGCAAGAGGGAGAAGATTATGACGAGACACTTGCTCCGGTAGCCAGAAGAAGTGTACTTAGAGAAACCACGAGGTACATGAGAAGGAGTCTCATGTCTGCAGATTGAAGAAGGCTTTGTACGGGCCTAAGTAGGCACCCAGGGCATGATATGACAGATCAGACAGTTATTTGATGGTTTCCCATTGATGAGAATCTCATATTTGGGTGCAAGAGGGAGCTCGCTTCAGATTTCGAGATGAAGGATCTAGGTCTAATGCATTACTTCTTGGGATTGGAAGTGTGGCAGAGATCAGATGAGATTTTCCTTAGCCAAGGAAAATATATTGTTGAAATTCTACAGAGATTAAAGATGATGGACTACAAGTCCATGACCACACCCATGACGATAAATCTAAAGCTCTTGAGTGACAAATCTTCAGATTTGGTGGATCCCACGATGTACAAACAGTTGATTGGATCCTTGATGTACCTAGTTAACACCAGGCTAGACATATGCTTTGCAGTGAATACCTTGAATCAACACATGGTTGAACCTAGACAGGTACATTGGATGGCAGCAAAGCATATGTTGACGTACCTTCATTGTACAATTGGATATGGATTGAGATATGTCTTGGGTGGAGATGTGAAGCTGCAAGGATATACAGACTTTGACTGGGCAGGGAGTGCAGTGGATCGGAAGAGTACTTTCGGGTGTTGTTTCAATCTAGGATCAGGCATGATCTCATGGTTGAGCAGGAAGCAGACATCAGTGGCACGCAGTGTTTCAGAAGCAGAGTATATCGCAGCAACCGTGGCAAGCCATGAAGCAGTGTGGCTCCGGAAGTTGCTTGTTGGGATATTTGATCTAGAATTGGAGCCAACTTTGATACATTGTGACAATCAAAGTTGCGTGAAGCTTACTGAGAACCTTGTATTCCATGATAGGTCTAAACATATAGAGATCAAATATCATTACATCCAAGACATGGTGGAGAGAAGAGTTGTGGAGCTCCAGTACATATCCACGGGTGAGAAGATAGCGGGCATTCTCACCAAGCCCTTGTCAATAGTGAAGTATGAGTACTTTAGGGAAAAGCTTGGAGTGTTGTCGAATGTCCACCCTCGTTGAGAGGGAGGTGTGTTGTTTCTTCTAATGCTGACTAACCCCTCTGGCAAAGGGTTCCCTGGATCAGTCACATGAGGTGACTGAGGGGGTAATGCACTGTCGGACCTGCCGTGAGAAGAAACATCAGACACATAGTCATAAGACTATGACGGAGACTGTGTGACTCCGAACAGTAGTTGTGTGCTACTTCGGTGGTTGTGTTCCACTGGTCGAGACTGTGTGTCTCTGGATATTAGTTGTGTGCTACTACGGTGGAGGTGCTCCACTGGCGGAGGCTGTGTGACTCCAGACAGTAGTTGTGGGCTACTTCGGTCGTTGTGTTACCACTGGCAGAGACTGTGTGTCTCTAGACAGTAGTTGTGTGCTACTACGATGGATGTGTTCCATTGGCAGAGGTTGTGCGACTCCGGAAAGTAGTTGTGTGCTACTTCGGTGATTGTGTACCACTGGCGGAGGTTGTGTGACTCTGGACAGTAGTTGTGTGCTACTAAAGTGGATGTGTTCCACTAGCAGTGATTGTGTGTCACTGGACAATAGTTGTGTACTACTTGGCAGCAGTTGTGATCTATTTGATGACATTGTAGTAGTTGTGTGCTACTAGTTGATTGTCATGGAGATTACCAGATTGTTTGGATGTAGTTGTTTGTGCTACCATTTGATCAGAGAGACTATGCCTGATGATTTAAGTTATCGAAGGCATTGTAGCAGTCGTGTGCCTGCCAGCAGATTGCAAAGTAGTCGGTGGACTACCAGATGAAGACATCATCAAAGATGCCCCCCTAGCTAAGAGGGAGTGTTGATGTTTTGGTAGCTAAGGGAGGATCTTTCCCTTCTAGATGACCTTTCGTAGATGCGGAGAAGATTCTGAAAGCAAGAAATCCATTGAACAGATATTGAAATACCCGAGAAGAGAAGTCGACCCAGAAGAATAAAGTAATAATGAAAAGACACTTATCCAAAGAAGAAGTCGGCCCAGTCTATTGGCCAGGAAGACTATAAATAGAGGAGGTCTTGGCTCATTTGTTCACTCACTCACACTCTCCCAGCTACACAAAAGCAAGGTGCAAGTTTGGAGGAGGTGACGCAGTAGCTGCAGCTGCACAGTTTATTCTTGTTCAGTCTTTTGGTATCTCTCTCTTGTGCGCTGCTCCTTGAGGAGGTGCGCTACCTTTGTATGGTGTTGTTGTTGTAGCTGGGGTGGTATTTCTGGTTAAGCTAGCACTTGTGCTAGGGTTTATCTGATTGGACTTGCTTTGTGAACAAAATCTATCTAAGAAAGGTTGTTGGGTTTTCCCCCATTTGGGGTTTTCCCAGAATAAATCTCGTGTTCTTTTTGTCTCTTATTTATGCTGCTACTGCTCAGTACATGATATATATATATATATATGTTAATGATATAAAGTAAAAAGAACAAGTAACCTAATTCTCTATAACTAAGGAAAATCCAACATAAATGAGAGCTCGAAGAGTGCAGCCTGCTTGAATATCGGACGACGAAGGAGTCAAGGAGCCTGTGCACAATGAGCAAAGGTGTCTCTGAGCCAAGCCCATCTGCAAAAAAAATTACAGTAAGTAACAATGCATGAGATTTCTAAGCATGCATAGTGTTGATATTATGGTAGTTGCGGGAGGTATTAACCTCCACTTGTGACCTTTGATGAGACTAGAATATTCCAAGAAGCAAGAAGAACCCTAAAAGACTTGGACATAACCCTAGAAGTAAAGTCGGCTAAAGAGAATATTTTACATTGAGTCTTTAGCCTCCAGAAAGAGAAGTCGGCCTAGACAACACGGAGAGAGCAATATAAATATAAGGCGCCAGAGCTCATTTGGAACATACAAGTTGCAACTGCAGAAATCCAGTAGTGAGCAAGTCTGGGGAGCAGTTGCAGCTGCAGTTACTGCAACCTGTAATTTCGGTCTTTCTGGGTTGGACTTTCTGATCAGTCTTGGTTATCTTTGCTTGGTGTATTAACCTTGGTCGGCTATTGATTTGCTACCGGAATTCTTCTCTCTTCAAGGTCAAGGTGCTCAGGGGTGGCATTCGTGCCTATGGTTGGGTGACAATATTGCTATATTGTCTATGGTTAAACGAGCACACCCACTTTTCTAACAGGTTATGGGCCCACACCCCCTTCATTCAATCTAACCGCTGGAAGAAAGATAAGCCATAAGGTTATCAAGCTCGTTGAAGAACTGTCGCTAGGGTTTCTAGCAGGTGCAGTTACTGAAGCATTGTCGCTAGGGTTACTAGCAAGTGCAGCTGCAAAAACCCTAAAACTCTTGCCCAACACCTTATGATGGAACACCTTACTCAAGGAGAAGATATTCTAGTGCGCCTTAGTCCAGCGCACCTCTTAGCACTCTCAGAAGGCAAAAACGTCAAGGTTGGGATTTTGGGTCAAAGTCAAAGTTTGACCAATTATCAATTGACAGAAATCATGAATGAAAAGACGGATCATCTACACTATTCAACTCTCACAGGAACTCTTGAAGATGACATGTGGATAATTGACAGTGGAGCTTCCAGGCATATGACAGGAGACCAAGTCAGACTCTCTAATCTAAATGAAAAGAGGACATCCTACAAGGTAGAACTTGGAGATAAGAACACCTATCCAGTCGAAGGAATTGGTCAAGCCTCTGTCAAATTGAAAATAGGTAACAATGTTCATTTGAGCAATGTCTTATATGTACTTGGTTTAGAAAATAATCTTGTATCCATATCTTGCCTAGAAGACAAAGGAAACAAAATAGCCTTTGTAGATGGAAAAGTATTATCTTGGTCTAGAGACTCCAGCTTAGAGAACGCTAGAGTTATTGGAACCCGTGAAGGAAGACTATACATACTACTAGAACGAAATGATGAAGCTCTTGTACATGATGAAGTCAATCCCAATGAACTTTGGCATAGAAGGTATGCTCATATCAACTATCAAGCATTACCTTTCCTCGAAAAGATGGTTGAAGGAATACCAGAACTACAATCTACACATGAAGGAATTTGCAAAGGATGTGCTCTTGGTAAGAATGTTAAGAAACCATTCTCAAGCAGCAATAATAGAGCTAAGGAAATCCTAGATCTAATACATTCAGATGTTTGCGGTCCGATGCCAGTCAAATCTCTAGGAGGCTCTCTTTACTATGTAATCTTCATAGATGATTACTCAAGAAAGATTTGGTTATATCTCTTGAAGACAAAGGAAGAAGTTTTCAGCAAAGATAGAGAACCTCACAAACAAGAAAATCAAGACCTTAAGAACAGATAATGGAGAACAGCCATCCAAGGAATTTGTTGTCTTTTGCAAATCGGCAGGGGTTAGGAGGGAGCTAATTGTTCCTCGTAATCCTCAACAAAATGGTGTAGCAGAAAGGAAGAACAGATCTATTGAAGAAACTGTGAAGGCACGAATGAACAATCAAGGTTTATCTATGTATTTGTGGGGAGAAGCAGCCATGACAGCAATATATGTTCAGAACAGAAGTCCCCACCGCATATTGAAGGATATGACTCCAGAAGAAGGCTTCTCAGGAAAGAAACCTAATGTGGAACACTTAAGAATCTTTGGATGCCATGTTTACATTCACATCCCCAAGGATAAAAGGAAGAAATTAGAACCCTCGGGAAAGAAGGGCATATTTGTGGATACAGTGAATCATCCAAAGCCTACAAAATCTATATCCCGGAACAACATAAGGTTGAAGTCAACAGAGACGTAACCTTCAATGAAAAGATGGCTTTCAAGAAATCCATAGAAGAAACTATAGAAGAAGAAGAGTATGAAGTGCCTAAAGAAGAAAGCACATGTCTTCAAGAAAGTCGAAATGAAGAAACATAATAACTTGATCATCCGATGCAACCATGTGAACCTATTGAATCAGTGATTGTACCCAAAACCAAGAAATGTCCAGCGTGGCTTGAAACTACTCTACAAGAAGCAGAAAGACTCAAAGCCCCAAGTGGCACCTTCAGAGAAAGCAAAAAGCCCAAAAGATTCTTCAGCTATGCAGCATGTATGACAAAGCTTCTAAATGAAGAACCCACCACATTTGAAGAGGCAGCTCAGAAGAAACAATGGAAAGAAGCCATGACAGAAGAACACCAGTCCATCATGAAAAATTATGTATGGGAAATTGTGCCTAGACCCAAAGAAAAATTAGTAATAACTTCAAAATGGGTCTATAAAATCAAACATGCAACAAACGGAAGTGTAAACAAATACAAAGTAAGGTTCGTAGCTAGAGGGTTCTCCCAGAAGGAGGGAGAAGATTATGACGAGACATTTGCTCATGTTTCCAGATATACTTCTATTAGAGACATTATGTCTCTTGTTGCTTCCATGGGATGGAGTTTACATCAGATGGATGTAAAGACAGTTTTTCTCAATGGAGCAATCGAAGTAAAAGTATACATTGAACAACCTCAAGGATTTGAAATACACTCCAGAGACACTCATGTTTGCAGATTAAAGAAATCCATGTATGGACTCAAGCAAGCTCCAAGAGCTTGGTATGCCAGAATACACAGCTACTTAATAAGACTTGGTTTCTCCAATAGTCATGTAGATCCAAATCTCTACTACAAAGTCGTGAACAATGCACCTGTGATTCTACTACTATATGTCAACGATTTATTCTTGACAGGTGAAGAGTCTCTCATCACCTAGTGTAAGAAGGAACTAGTTTATGAGTTCGATATGAAAGACCTCGGTCTCATGCATTATTATTTGGGACTAGAAGTATGGCGATAGCGTGGTGAAGTATTCCTTGAACAAGGAAAGTATGCAGTGAAGATTTTTCAGAAGTTTAGAATGATGGATTGCAAATCCATGGACACTCCTATGACCACAGATATAAGGAAAGTAAGAGACTCAAACTTTGATCTAGTAGACTCGTCCCTATATCGGCAATTGATTGGGTCATTAATGTATTTAGTGAATACTCGACCAAATATTTGCTTTGTTGTAAACACCCTAAGCCAGTTCCAGGTGGAACCCAGACATGAGCATTGGATAGCTGCAAAGCATGTTCTAAGATATATTTGTGGGACGCTAAACTATGGTTTAAGATATACCTCATCCAGTGATATACAACTTCATGGATTTACAGATTCAGATTGGGCGGGGAGTGCAGAAAACAGAAGGAGTACTTTAGGGATGTGTTTCAGCTTGGGCTCTGCTATGATATCTTGGGGCTGCAGCAAACAGAAGTTTGTCGCACTCAGCACAGCAGAAGTAGAATATATCGCAGCATGTGAGGCATGTACAGAAGTAGTATGGTTGAGGAAGCTGATTTCTAGATTATTTGATCAGGTACCAAATTCGACCATAATATACTGTGACAATCAAAGTTGTATAAAGCTATCTGAACACCCAGTGTTTCATGAACGGTCGAAGCACATTGAGATCAAATACTACTTTATTCGAGAGAAAGTCTAGGAAGGAGAAGTGAAGCTCCAGTATATCTCCACATATGATCAGACAGCAAATATTTTGACAAAGCCTTTGTCCAGGATAAAGTTTGCATACTTACGAGACAAGTTGGGGATTGTGGAGATAACTCCCTTAGTTGAAACGGAAGAGATGGCTCTCAAGGTTGGGAGGGAGCACTGATATATATATCATTGAGTTATGGACAATCATTTTTCCATCTTGGAAAATGGTCCAGGATGGCAGTTCTTTTCCAATTCGAAAAGTGGTTTAAGATTCTCTGACGAACAGGCATTTTCCAGTTCGGAAAATGGTCCAGGATAGGCAGTTCCTTTCCAGTTCGAAAAGTGGTTTGAGATTCTCTGACAAACAGGCATTTTCTAGTTCAAAAAATGGTCCAGATCGGACAGTCATTTTCGTAATGAAAATGGTCCGATAGATTGTTGATGTACCATAGACAACAATTCCCCTTGTGGCCAGTGTGGGGGAATGGTCTAGGACAATCATTCTTCTTGGCAGTCACTCTCAGTAGTGGTTAAGTAGAATGGTCTGCCTCATCAGGCAATCATTCTTTCGAAGCTCACAATTGTGAGCAGTTTTGAAGAATGGTTCGTTTTGGAGGTTGGTGCAGGACATTCATTTCCTTAGGAAGTGGTCCGGACAGTCATTCCCTAGGGCAAACTCATTCTCTCCAGGTTGCACTATGTTTAGTGCCGAGGGAATGGCCCAATTAGGTGAATGGTCCAGGTTCAACAATCAGGGACAGGCATTCCCTAAGGCAGACTCAATGTATCCAGGTTGCACTATGTTTAGTGACGGAGGAATGGCCCAGTTAGGTGAATGGTCCAGGCTCAGAAATCAGGGACAATTATTCTTCCATGCTTGGGAAGAATAGTCTAAATAGCCCATGGTTGATGCTTTTACTGTATGAGGGTAGCTGCTCTTCCAAATCTCACAGATGTGAGTGAAAGAATGGCCCAGACGACTCAACTTGTATCATGATATTGTTTGTGCATATTGATATCAGATGATATAACTGTTGTAGAGATTGTATGTCTCTGGACAGTAGTTGTATACTACTGTGGTGGATGTGTTCCACTGATTGTGACTATGCATCACGGGTTAGTAGTCGTGTGCTACTTGCTATGGTTGTGTACCACTGGATAGTAGTTATGTACTACTATGGATGGACACAGTTGTGTTCTATCAGATGACATTGCACTGATTGTCATGGAGTCCAGTTGAATAATGATGACGGTGCTCGTGATTTGATCATGAGATAGCTTGTGTGGCTATGATGATGCTACCAGTTGAATGGTCTGTTTGTGCTCAAGACCATTTCCTTCTTTATACCTCCCTAGCTAGGAGGGAGTGTTGATATTATGGTAGTTGCGGGAGGTATTAACCTCCACTTGTGACCTTTGATGAGATTAGAATATTCCAAGAAGCAAGAAGAACCCTAAGAGACTTGGACATAACCCTAAAAGTAAAGTCGGCTAAAGAGAATATTTTATATCGAGTCTTTAGCCTCCAGAAAGAGAAGTCGGCCCAGACAGCCTGGAGAGAGTAGTATAAATATAAGGCGTCAAAGCTCATTTGGAACATACAAGTAACAACTGCAGAAATCCAATAGTGCACAAGTCTGGGGAGAGCGACAGCTGCAGTTGCTGCAACCTGTAATTTCGGTCTTTTTGGGTTGGATTTTCTGATCAGTCTTGGTTATTTTGCTTGGTGAATTACCCTTGGTTGGCTATTGATTTGCCACCAAAATTCGTCTCTCTGTCAAGGTCAAGGTGCTCTGGGGTGGTATTCGTGCCTATGGTTGGGTGACAATATTGTTATATTGTCTATGATTAAACGAGCACACCCACTTTTCTAACACATGGCTCACCCTTTGTAAGGAATTTCCTGAGAAAAATAAATCTTTGTTGTTTATATTGTAGTTGTGTAATCTACTTATTGTGGTTCTAGTTTGAGTTTGATTGCTTGAAAGTTCTACAACTTCACCAGCTAAAATCCTCTTAATGGTCCCCTTACTATCTGTGGGCACTACTAATAATTACCTACAGAGATTTATGGGTTGTATAAAGCATACCCATAACACATTTTCATAGCTTGATTCCTCTCTAACTGAATCATATTGCCTTAATTCCTTAGAGTTGGCTCAGTGTATTTCAATTTATACTTGAGCGCTTTTCCCTCTGCCCACAAACCAGACAACATTTTTATTGCTTTGGGTGTTTTCTCTTTTGCCCACAATCCAAACACAATGTTTTTTATTGCTCTAGGCGTTTGTTCTTTGCCCACAACCTTACAAAAAGTTTTTATTGTTGCTTGGGCGTTTGTTCTTTTCCCATGAGCCATACTTAGCGTTCCCTTCATTGTTGGGCTGTGTAAAAGTCTTTGGTCAGCTGGTGTGAGTTTAGATGGATAGTTTTGGGTTTTGTTTAGATATCACAACCGGATACGCCCCCTTTCACATGTAATTCGCTCAGCTAACAATCTATGGAAGCATTTTCATTTATAAAGGCCAAATCCACCACCAAAACACTAGATTATACATATGGAAAGCATTGGGTTTTACCTACAGCAATCATTTGTATCATCTTTTCTTTGTAGAGAGATGAGACTGCCTCCCACGGCCATCCAGACATCTAAACAAAGCAAGAAGTGTTTTTTTTGGCTTGACAACAGTAGCCCAAGCTCAAAAACCAGTTGAAACAAAGCCACTGACAGCCAAAAGGATTACACTCATATTCATGATGGTAATTGCAGAGTTTGTTCCATTGTGGGCAATAAAAATAGAATGCATTGAAATCTAAGCAAAGCATTGAACCAAAATCGAACCGAAAAGTAAATGCATTCCGCAATAGGCATCTGTGTTGACGAAACAGACAGGCCATAAGCCTATCGTTTACGGATCAACCACCAAGGGATTATTACATCAAAAGTCATCATCCAACCTTGGGAAAAGGTTAGATCACCATCAAATCATATGTGGTACCCACCACCCCTTATAACTCAAACTAAGGAAATAACATATTAATGAGGGTAATAACATCACGAAGCACATTTCCCACTAAGTGATGTCTAGGAAATGTTACATCATAAACTTAAATCACCTAGGAAAATCCCACAAAGGCAACATGAATCATCCCACCATAGCAACATCATAAGAGAAGGGGGACATAAACAAGTGCTAATTCATCCAATCATCAAGTGTGTCCCCATCACACATTTAACATGAGGACCATGTAGAACACCCCATCCTAGTGACACCAACATCATACATCAACACACCAAGTCACTAGAAAACATCAACAACAATGTTATGAAACATCTACCTCCTACCACCATCATCATCTAACCCCTTGGGGGTCTAGAACCATCGTCCATATCCAAGATAAGCATATCAACCATACCATAATGAGATAGTTTTCTCTACAACCATCAAAGATGCAACCAAGGGGTGATCAACAAGGCAAGCATATGTGAGAAGACCACCAAGCAGTGAGCACAATCATCCAACCAAGCAGAAGGGAGACTCCCCCAAACCAAATACCTCCAAGGAAGTAGCAGAAAATCTCCATCAATGTGATGAAAATCACAAAGTGGAACATTGTACAATGAGTTGTAACATGGCTCTCACAACATCATCACGGGTATTTTTATCACACCTTTGTATATGGTGTTACAACTACTCCTCACAGCACCTTCGTTGAGGCTCAAGCTAGTTTGGCATTTGGGATCACAAAACCTCAACGAATTTTTAAAAAACCTCGAGATGCGGCAAATTTGAAAACACTGAACCCTATGACTTGTAACCTACAACATAATGAAGTCTACATATTGATATATTTTTACCTGTGGAATTCACCTTTTGAAATGGTTCATTGCGATTCAAGTTGATTCAGCATTTAGGATCACAGTGTTCATATTTTTGGTAGCTGCAGGAGGTATTAACCTCCACAAGACTAGAATATTCTGGGAAGCAAGAGAAACCCTAAAATCCTTGGACATAACCCTAGAAGACAAGTCGACTAAAGAGAATAATTAATATTGAGTTTATAGCCTCCAGAAAGAGAAGTTGACCCCGACAGCTAAGGAAGAGAACTATAAATACAAGATGTCAGAGCTCATTTGGACACACACAACTCGCAATTGCAAAAATTCAGTAAGTGCGCAAGTTTGGAGAGTAGTTGCAGTTGCATTCAAACTGGAGAAATGTGAAACAATTAGAATCATTCAAACTTCTTACTAAACTAGAGAAATGTGAAGGGGGTTAGGTCATATTTAGACTTTTAGTGTTTGCATTTGATGAGATATAGGTCTATCTATGTTGTTTTTATCTCACACGAGTAACAAGAAGATGCCTCTAAAATCCTATATTGTTATCTTTTGTCTTTAGAGTGTAGATTTTTCTTTCCATTATTGTATAATTGTAACACCCTTTTAACAGTTTGCATGGAAATGGGAGTAGTAGTGACAACCTTTTCAAATTATTTTTAACACTTTCTTATCCTCATCATGGCCTTGGTGTTTCCTTTATTCCCTATTTCACCATTATGGAGATACCACCGTTTATTTCTTTTACATGTCATGTAAAACTCAAAGTGAGAAAGTGTTGATTGTTTCCACCTTTGACACTAGCTTAAGGTTTGTGGACTCTACACCCTTTATTTTATTCTAGACTATGGTGCAATGTGTAGAAGGCTACACATTTTTTGATTATTCATAGCCTCATCATTGGTTTTCTTGTTTCCTAGAATCTGATCTTATGTATGATCTATACCATGAGTAGCTATCATATCATATACTTTCTTGTCATCATCTCCATTTCAAACGTTTAGTAATGATTTAAGTTTCTCTCTCTCAACTAATTGTAATTTGTCATGTGCTGACTTTTTTCTTCTAGATTTGCATTTCTTCTCATCATTGTTTCATGCAATTACTCTAAATAACCAACCTCTACTCCTCTGCAATTGTTAAAGCTTGTACTTACTTCCTTATTTAGTAACTTATAATTCCCTATAAATCTTTCTCTTGTTATAACTCTAACTTGCATATTATTCCAATACTAGATCATTCTTGTCGTTGTTCTATTGGGGTTTAGGTTCCAACTCCCCTTCCTCAATTTCCCTCTACCATACTATTGTGGTTAGCATTCTTTTCTCCCTTCTGTAACATCAAAATTCATACCTCTAAAAATTCTTGTTGGCTTATTTCAACCCTTGTTATGAGACCGTAGTTCTTGAATGTAAGCTTAAACAATTAGAACTTGTCATATGAAGAAGGTAAGCATATCATGGAAATAGAGATTTATATTCTCTTTGCTTCCTTTGATCCAAACTACATATGTATTGTGTAATGGTATTCCAAGGAATTTGGCACTTACTTGGTACCAGAGATGACCTTGTAGAAGTTGCCAAAACATTGAACATTAACTGCACACTTACTGGTACCATGAAGTGTAGATGTTATAATTTTTAGAAGTAAAAAGTTGTTTAGTACCATGAATTTCTAGAATTCTTGTGTTTAAGTAGATTAATGCTACCCAAAGAAGCATTTGCACAATCATACACATGAGAATGAAGCTCTTTAAGTAGATTAATGATGAATGGAGGAACACAACCTTTTTCATTTGACTATAGTAGAAACCTTTTAGTAATATATATATATATATATTCAATTTTGTTGGTTGACCATCTTAATCATACTATCTAACCATAGGATTGGGAGGCCAACATAAAGCATGTTGTTTGATAAACCATCTCCCACGAGTTTCCAAACCTCCCAACAGAGAAAGGCCTCTGGGCCTTTTGCATGGTTGGAAGATAGTCGTATGGCATGCCATTACCTTAATAAGGTAACAAATGAGGGTTAATAGTGGCAGTTTTTTTTAAATATTCTTTCCATGTAGAGATCTGTTTAGAGTATTTATTTTCATGTGGAGCCTCCATGGCTTTCAGGACTTGTTTGACATATAAACTTGTGCATCATATACGATATTGTTTATGCATATTCCTTTCATGTTCATGATGTTGCAACAATTGGTTTTACTTGCTTCAGTGGCCCAAGCAAATATTATAAGGGCTTTGATGAGTAATTTATTACTTTGGAAAGCGATTGACATAAAGAGGAGCATTCTTTAGTGTAGATTTGTCATCAACATAAAAAAAGATAGTGTGGACTACCAAATTCCAATTTTACCTTCTAATTTATTTCTCACAATTTTTTCTAGAGAAAATGTAAAATTGAATATTCACTTCAAACTCTATGCAAGAAAATTAGTTTGTTTGAAATAGTTGGAAATTCCTTCTAAAAAGAATTAAACCATAAGAATTTTGAAAAAAAAAAAATTAATTTTTACCTAATAGAATTCAATAAATAAAAAACATATGCAATATTTTTCACAGTTACAGAAAATAAGGACCCTTGAAATTATCCTTTATTGTCAAACTCTAATTGCATAAAGTGGGAGTAAATGTTGGAGAGGATGGGATCCATGAACCAAGGAGATGTTTGGAGAAATATTTCACATAATATAGAATCTTCTTATGCAAAGTTTGCAAATCTGAAATTGAATATTCATTTCAAACTATATGCAAGAATTTTCTTAGACAAAGTTTGCAAATTTCAAATCGAATATTCACTTCAAACTCTATGCAAGAAATTAATTTGTTTGAAATAGTTGGCAAATCCTTCTTTAGAGAATTAAACCATAGGAATTTTGAAAATGCCTTTTTAAAATTTTTACATAATGATTAAAGTAGGTATTCAATAGATAGAAAACAAATGCAATTTTTTCGAACTTACAAAAAAGTCAGACCCTTAAAATTATCCTTTGTTGTTAAATTTTGATTACTTAAAGTGAGAGTGAATATCGAAGAAGGTGGGATCCATGAATCAAGGAGATGTTTGGAAAAAGTTTTCACATAATATAGAATCTTCTTAGGGAAAATTTCAAATCTTAAGGGACACCTTTATTGATTGGTTGAATAAAAAAAAAATCCTTAAAACCTAGTTCGCATTTATTGGCAAAAGGCATTTAACATATCAATGGAGTAATTGTGAAGCAGAGTGATGGACATGGCAATAATAAAGCAATAATAAAAGGTAGTCCTATCGTTTTATCAAACTTGTCCAAAGTGAATTTTAAGAAACTTGTATCTTGCTTTATGAGATTTTCCAAATTCTTACTTCCTATATTATAATAAAAAAAGTTGAAGATATACATATTTGATGAAACTGTGTATGCTTATATGATAGTTAGGAGCGCCTAATTATTAAATTCTAGATGATAGTTATTTTGGGTAGGTGCTTTGGGCCAAAATCTTGAACTAGATATCTAAGAGAGCATTTAACATATCAATGGAGTAAATAATAGGCGTGTCCATTTAACCATAGACAATATAGCAATATTGTCACCCAACCGTAGGTCGAAGCCACCCCCGAGCACCTTAACCTTGACAGAGAGAATAATTTCGAAAGCAAACCCTAGGTCCAAAAGCCAATAAGGGTAGCATACCACTCTCCAGAGCTAGCATACCAAAAGAGAAATTCCAAAGGAAAGATGATGATCAAACCTCACAACAAAGTTCAAGAAATTCAGGAATAAGAAGAAGTTTGACTCAAGGAAGAAACAATACTAATGGAAAAATAACAAGATAAGGATTGTTATCACGATGACTACAAGTCAAGCAATACAAATGAAAAGATGAAGTATGCTGACAATCCTTGGTAACAATTCCTGTGGAAGCTATTATATAAGTAACAACTGCCAGATAAGCCGAAATCATAATAAAACTTGAAGAGACCCATAAGAAGTCAAAACAGAAAGAAGTCAACAATCAAGAAGAAATTAAAAAAAGACTTGTGACACTTTGCAGAAGGCAATAAGGATGCAGATGGAAGCGTGGACTCTCTTAGTTGGAGGGAGATGATTACAGAATTCCAAAAGAAGAGCATGCATTCATGCCTGAAGCAAGGATTAGGAGGGAGCTAATCCTAAAAGATATGATCCATTGAGGATCATGAAGTATCTGTCAATGTTCCCATTGAAAGTAGCAGCCATGATAAGCAGCACGTGTTCAGAAGAAGTCTTATTCGAAAAGAAGGCTTAAAGTATCCTTGGTTGTCCATCTACATCCATGATCCCATGATGAAAGGAAGAAGTTGGAATCTTCAGGGCATGGAATCTATAGAAGACTCCATGGACCCAAGAGCTAAAGAGAAACATGAGGAGGAACATGACGATTCCAAGAAAGAAAGAAAAGCTAGAACAACCAGTTATTATACCGAGAATCACAAAGACTACCAGCTTGGTTTGAACCCACTAGAAGCAATCGAGCAAAAGAAATGGAGGTTATGATAAAGAACAATGTACGTAACAAAATGTTAAAAAGACTTATGAATGGAAGCATTGCAAGATTTAGAGGTTCTTCCAGAAGGAGGGAGAAGACTATGACAACAGCTTGTTCCAGTGAACAAGATATACCTCTTGTAGTATCCATGGATTGGAATTGACATGTAAAAGATTGTTCTTCCCAATAAAGCAAGTGAGAAAGAAGCTTATACCATAAAGAGACCCATGTATGCAGATATAAGAAGACCTTGTATGGATTCAAACAACTTGATGCAAAGTATCTCATATACAGCAAAAGCATGGTGAAAACTTTCTATGACAAAGATAGTGTATCAAAATAGTCACTCAGAAGTCTAGGATGATGGATTGCTAATCCATGGAAAACTCTCTTGATGACAGAAGAAGTGCTACTTGGATATGTTTCACTTTGAGCCTTGTTCAAGATTTTGGCCCAAAGCATCTACCCAAAATAGCTATCACCTAGAATTTAATAATTAGGCACTCCTAACTATCATATAAGCATACAAAGTTTTACCAAATATGTATATCTTCAACTTTTTTATTATAATATAGGAAGTAATAATTTGGAAAATCTCATAAAGAAAGATACAGGTTTCTTAAAATTCACTTTGGACAAGTTTGATAAAATGATACGACTACCTTATATTATTGCTTTATTATTGCCATGTCCATCACTATGATTCACAATTACTCCATTGATATGTTAAATGCCTTTTGTCCATAAGTGCGAACTAGGTTTTAAGGATTTTTTTTTATTCAACCAATCAATAAAGGTGTCCCTTGAGGTTTGAAATCTTCCCTAAGAAGATTCTATATTATGTGAAAAAATTTCCAAACATCTCCTTGATTCATGGATCCCACCTTCGATATCCACTCTCACTTATGTAATCAAAATTTAACAATAAAGAAAAATTTCACGGGTTTGACTTTTTTTTAAGTTCGAAAAAATTGCATTTGTTTTCTATCTATTGAATACCTACTTTAACCATTAGGTAAAAATTTTAAAAAGGCATTTTCAAAATTCCTGTGGTTTAATTCTCTAAAGAAGGATTTGCCAACTATTTCAAACAAACTAATTTCTTGCATAGAGTTTGAAGTGAATATTCATTTGAAATTTGCAAACTTTGTCTAAGAAGATTCTTGCATAGAGTTTGAAGTGAATATTCAATTTCAGATTTGCAAACTTTGCATAAGAAGATTCTATATTATGTGAAAGATTTCTCCAAACATCTCCTTGGTTCATGGATCCCACCTTCTCCAACATTTACTTCCACTTTATGCAATTAGAGTTTGACAATAAAGGATAATTTCAAGGGTCGTTATTTTCTGTAAGTGTGAAAAATATTGCACATGTTTTCTATTTATTGAATACTACTAGGTAAAAATTTCAAAAAAAAAAAACATTTTCAAAATTATTATGGTTTAATTCTTTTTAGAAGGAATTTCCAACTATTTCAAACAAACTAATTTTCTTGCATAGAGTTTGATGTGAATATTCAATTTTACATTTTCTCTAGAAAAAATTGTGAGAAATAAATTAGAAGGTAAAATTGGAATTTGGTAGTCCACATGATCTTTTTTTATGTTGATGACAAATCTACACCAAAGAATGCTCCTCTTTATGCCAATCGCTTTCCAAAGTAGATCATAATAAATTACTCATCAAAGCCCTTATAATATTTGCTTGGGCCACTGAAGCAAGTAAAACCAATTGTTGCAACATCATGAACATGAAAGGAATATGCATAAACAATATCCTATATGATGCACAAGTTTATATGTCAAACAAGTCCTAAAAGCCATGGAGGCTCCACATGAAAATAAATACCCTAAACAGATCTCTACATGGCAAGAATATTTAAAAGAAAACTACCACTATTAACCCTCATTTGTTACCTTATTAAGGTAATGGCATGCCATACGACTATCTTCCAACCATGCAAAAGGCCTAGAGGCCTTTCTCTGTTGGGAGGTTTGGAAACTCGTGGGAGATGGTTTATCAAACAACATGCTTTATGTTGGCCTCCCAATCCTATGATTAAGATGGCCAACCAACAAAATTGAATATATATATATATATATATATATATATATATATATATAGTACTAAAAGGTTTCTACTATAGTCAAATGAAAAAGGTTGTGTTCCTCCATTCATCATTACCCTATTTAAAAAGCTTCATTCTCTCATGTATATGATTGTGCAAATGCTTCTTTGGGTAGCATTAAAAGTCAAACACAAGAATACCAAAAATTCATGGTACTAAACAACTTCTAAAATTATAACATCTACACTTCATGGTACCAGTAAGTGTGCAATTAATGTTCAATGTTTTGGCAACTTCTACAAGGTCATCTTTGGTACCAAGTGCCAAATTCCTTGGAATACCATTACACAATACATATGTAGTTTGGATCAAGGAAGCAAAGAGAATATAAATCCCTATTTCCATGGTATGCCTACCTTCTTCATATGACAAGTTCTAATTGTTTAAGCTTACATTCAAGAACTACGATCTCATAACAAGGGTTGAAATAAGCCAACAAGCATTTTTAGAGGTATGAATTTTGATGTTACAGAAGAGAGAAAATAATGCTAACCACAATAGTATGGTAGAGGGAAATTGAGGAAGGGGAGCTGGAACCTAAACCCCAATAGAACAAGGACAAGAATGATCTAGTATTAGAATAATATGCAAATTAGAGTTATAACAAGAGAAAGATTTATCAAAAATTTATAGGGAATTAGAAGTTACTAAATAAGGAAGTAGAGTACAAGCTTTAACAATCGCAGAGGAGTAGAGGTTGGTTATTTAGAGTAATTGCATGAAACAATGATGAGAAGAAATGCAAAGCTAGAAGAAAAAAGTCAGCACATGACAAATTAGAATTAGGAGAGAGAGAAAGAAATTGATATCATTAGTAAACTTTTGAAATGGAGATGATGACAAGAAAGTATATGATATGATAGCTACTCATGGTATAGATCATACATAAGATCAGATTCTAGGAAACAAGAAAACCAATGGCAAGGCTATGAACAATCAAAAAATGTGTAGCCTTCTACACATTGCACCTTAGTCTAGAATAAAATAAAGGGTGTAGAGTCCATAGACCTTAAGCTAGTGTTAAAGATGGAAACAATCAACACTTTCTCACTTTGAGTTTTACATGACATGCAAAAGAAATAAACGGTGGTATCTCCATAACGGTGAAATAGGGGATAAAGGAAATGTCGAGGCCGTGATGAGGATAAGAAAGTGTTAAAAATAATTTGAAAAGGTTGTCACTACTACTCCCATTTCCATGCAAACTGTTAAAAGTGTGTTACAATTATACAATAATGGAAAGAAAAATGCACACTCTAAACACAGAAGATAGCAATATAGGATTTTAGAGGCATCTTCTTGTTACTCGTGTGAGATAAAAACAACATAGATAGACCTATATCTCATCAAATGCAAACACTAAAAGTCTAAACATGACCTAACCCCCTTCACATTTCTCTAGTTTAGTAAGAAGTTTGAATGACTCTAATTGTCTCTTAGTTATGGTTTGGATTTTCTGCTTGGTACGCTAGCTCTGGAGAGTGGTACACTACCTTGATTGGCTTTTGGACCTAGGGTTTTCTTTTGGAATTATTCTCTATCAAGCTTAAGGTGCTCGAGGGTGGCTTTGGCCTATGGTTAGGTGACAATATTGTTATATTGTTTATGGTTAAACAAGCACGCCTATTATTTTCTAACAGGTTATGGGCCCACACTATCTTCGGATAGTCTAACTGTTGGAAGATGGATTGGGAGGATTTGCTCAGTTACAGTTGCAGTTGCAATCAAAGTTTTTGTTGCAGCAACGAAACCCTAACCCTCTTGTTAAGGCACCTTAAGTGAAGAGCTTCACCGAATTCCTGGATAGCCTAGTGCCCCCCAGCCTAGCGCACCTCCTGGTACTCTCAGCAAGCTAAGACATCAAGTTTGGGTTTTTAGTCAAAGTCAAAGGTTGACCAAGTCAAAGCAGTCATGACTTACTCTATGAAGTTAGAAAACAAGTTAGAAGGGGCTTCTAACTTTCATAGCATGGAAGACAAGGATTGATCTCATCCTTGCCAAGAATAAAGTGTTGGATATCGTGAAAGGAAAGATCGTGGAACCACAGTTTGAAGAAGGAAAAGAGAAGGAACCTCAGAACGTCGCAGTTATGGAGAAGTTCAAGAACAATGACATCAATGCCATGAGTATCATAGTGGACTCTGTAAAAGACCACTTGACACCCTACATCTCTCATCTTGACTCATCTAAGAAGATGTACGATGCTCTAACTAACCTCTTCTCAAAGAAGAAACATTGGACAAGTAATGAGTCTGAAGAATGAGCTCCGTGACATGAAAATGAATGATGATGACAGCATAACATCATACTTGGTAAGTATCTCTCAATTAAGAGATCAACTACAAGCTATTGAAGAAATCATTTCAGAAAAGGAATTGGTAAATCTAGTAACTCAATGGCCTTCCCAAGGCATGGGATGCATTTGTCGCAAGCATGAACGCAAGAAAGGAGTATCCCACATTTGAAGAACTTTGGACTTGTGCACAAGAAGAATCAAGGATTAGCACAAAAGAGAAATTCCAAAGGAAAGATGATGATCAAACCTCACAACAAAGTTCAAGAAATTCAGGAATAAGAAGAAGTTTGACTCAAGGAAGAAACCAAATCAAGAAAAGGATATGTCAAAAATACAATGCTTCAACTGTGGAAAATATGGTCACTACAAAAATCATTGTCCTGAGTTAAAGAAAAGGAAGGAAACACACAAAAGAACAATTGTCGAAGAAAAGGAGCCCTCAAAGAAAGTCAAACAACATGAAGCAAGATTTCTTCTTCCAAGTCAAGGGAACAATATTCTTCAAAGTTCTTGTACATACCATGTTTAAATAGTTTATGTACATATCATGCATATCTATTTCTTAGAAGATAAGATGTTCAAGTGAAACAATACCTATGGAAGAATAATAAGATAAGGATTGTTATCACGATGACTACAAGTCAAGCAATACAAATGAAAAGATGAAGTATGTTGACAATCCTTGGTAACAATTCCTATGGAAGCTATTATATAAGTAGCAACTGCAAGATAAGTCGAAATCATAATCAAACTTGAAGAGACCCAAAAGAAGTCAAAACAGAAAGAAGTCAACAATCAAAAGGAAATTAAAAAAAGACTTGTGACACTTTGCAGAAGGCAATAAGGATGCAGATGGAAGCGTGGACTCTCTTAGTTGGAGGGAGCTGATTACAAAATTCCAAAAGAAGAGCATGCATGCATGCTTGAAGCAAGGATTAGGAGGGAGTTAATCCTAAATGATATGATCCATTGAGGATTATGAAGTATATGTCCATGTTCCCATTGAAAGTTGCAGCCATGATAAGCAGCACATTCTCAGAAGAAGTCTTCTTCGAAAAGAAACCTTAAAGTATCCTTGGTTGTCCATCTACATCCATGATCCCATGATGAAAGGAAGAAGTTGGAATCTTCAGGGCATGGAATCTATAGAAGACTCCATGGACCCAAGAGCTAAAGTGAAACATGAGGAGGAACATGAAGATTCCAAGAAAGAAAGAAAAGCCAAAACAACCATTTATTATACCGAGAATCACAAAAACTACCAGCTTGGTTTGAACCCACTAGAAGCAATCGAGCAGAAGAAATGGAAGTTATGATAAAGAACAGTGTATGTAAGAAAATGTGAAAAGGACTTATGAATGGAAGCATTGCAAGATTTAGAGGTTCTTCCAGAAGGAGGGAGAGGACTATGACAACAGCTTGTTCCAGTGAACCAGATATACCTCTTGTAGTATCCATGGATTGGAATTGACATGTAAAACACTGTTCTTCCTAATAAAGCAAGTGAGAAAGAAACTTATACCATAAAGAGACCCATGTATGCAAATATAAGAAGACCTTGTATGGATTCAAACAACTTGATGCAGAGTATCTCATATACAGCAGAAGCGTGGTGAAAACTTTCTATGACAGAGATAGTGTATCAAAATAGTCACTCAGAAGTCTGGGATGATGGATTGCTGATCCATGGAAAACTCTCTTGATGACAGAAGAAGTGCTACTTGGATATGTTTCACTTTGAGCCTTGCCACGATATCATGAGCTAGCAGGAAACATAAGTGTTGAATTCGACCATGATATATTGTAATGATCAGAGCTATATGAATCCTTCAAAGAAAACCAGTGTTCCATGACAGACCAAAGTAAATTGAGATCAAGCATTATATTCTTCGTGATGAAGTCCAGAAAAGAGAAGTATTTCTCCAATATATCTCCACAGATGAGCAAATCGCAGATATTTTGGTAAAGCCTTTGTCCAAGATGAAAAGTCTACGTACTTAAGGAACAAGTTGGGGCTCATGGAGACGAATTCCTTATTGAAAAAGGAAGAGATTACTCCCAGGTTGGGAGGGAGCACTGATATGTTATTGATTTATGGACAGTCATTTTTCAGTTTGAAAAATGATCCAAGATGAGTAGTTCCTTTCCAATTCGAAAGTGGTTTGAGATTTCTGACGAACAGGCATTTTCGAGTTCGAAAATTGGTCCAGATTGGACAGTCATTTTCGTAATGAAAATGGTCCGATAGATTGTTGATGTACCATAGACAGCGATTCTCCTTGTGGCCAGTGTGGGGGAATGGTCTAGGACAGTCATTCTTCTTGGCAGTCACTCTAAGTAGTGGTCAAGTAGAATGGTCCGCCTCATCGGGCAGTCATTCTTTCGAAGTTCGCAATTGTGAGCAAATTCAAAGAATGGTCCGTTTTGGAGGTTGGTGCAGGACGGTCATTTCCTCAGGAAATGGTCAAGACAGTCATTCCCTAAGGTAGACTCATTCTCTCCAGGTTGCACTATGATTAGTGCCGGAAGAATGGTCCAAGTTCAGCAATCAGGGACGGGCATTCCCTAGGGCAGACTCATTCTCTCTAGGTTGCACTATGATTAGTGTCGGAGGAATGGCCCAGTTAGGTGGTCCAGGTTCAGCAATCAGGGACAGGCATTCCCTAGGGCAGACTCATTCTCTCCAGGTTGCACTATGACTAGTGTCGGAGGAATGGCCCAGTTAAGTGAATGGTCCAAGCTCGAAAATCAAGGACAATTATTCTTCTATGCTTGAGAAGAACAGTCCAGATAGCCCATGGCTGATGTTTTACCATATGAGGGCAGATGCTCTTCCAGATCTCATAGATGTGAGTGGAAGAATGGCCCAAATGACTCAGTTTGTATCATGATATTGTTATGCAGGTTGATATCGGATTATATGATTACTGTGGAGACTGTATGTCTATGGACAGTAGTTGTATGCCACTGTGGTGGATGTGTTCCACAAGTTCTGACTATGTGTCACTGGTTAAATAGTCGTGTGCTACTTGGTGTGGTTGTGTACCATTGGATAGTAGTTGTGTACTACTATGGATAGACACAGTTGTGTTCTATTGAATGGCATTGTTATGATTGCCATGAAGACTATCAATAGTGTTGGAAATGATTACCAGCTAGATGGATAGTCAGTGTGTTGGTGGACAGATATTCTCTAGGCAGTAAATGGTCCAGGACAATTATTCTTCTAGGATGTATGTCCGGATTAGAAGAATAGTCCTTGTAGCCCATGGCTTGGCTTCCAGCATCTGTTGGAACAGTTATTCTTCTAGGACATATATCCGGATTAGAAGAATAGTTCTTGTATCACTCTGTGGAGTGAGTGACTTATTCAGCATCATGCTTGATTACTCAGATGGTGTATGGCTTCGAGAGATGATGCAGTTGATGCTATCAGATGATAATGATAGTGATGATGGTGCTCGTGATTTAATCATGAGATAGCTTGTGTGGCTATGATGATGCTACTGGTCGAATGGTATGTTTGTGCTCAAGACCATTGCTTTCAATACCTCCCTAGCTAGGAGGGAGTGTTGATATTTTTGGTAGCTGCAAGAGGTATTAACCTCCACGTGTAACCTTGACAAGACTAGAGAATTTTGGGAAGCAAGAGAAACCCTAAAAGCCTTGGACATAACCCTAGAAGACAAGTCGGCTAAAGAGAATAATTAATATTGAGTTAAAAAGAAGTCAACCCAGATAGCTAAGGAAGAACAGTATAAATACAAGATGTCAGAGCTCATTTGGACGCACACAGCTCGCAACTGCAGAAATTCAATAAGTGCGCAAGTTTGGACAGTAGCTCCAAATCACATGGTTCGGGTTCGAGTTCAGGTTCGGCAACGATTAAGTTCAATTCGGGTTCAAATTTTCCAATAAGGTTCGGATGAGGTTCGGCTATACATATTGAACCCTAATAAAACATCATCCCAAACCTCAATAAATTTCTCCCTAAAATTCGTCCTAAGGTTCGAATTCGGGCACGTATTCAAGTTCGTTCAGGTTCGACATTAGGTTCAGCAAACCTTGAGGTTCGTCTAATTTCGAACCTCAAGCTTTAGGTTCGACGAACCCTGTGACTTAGGAGTAGCTGCAGTTGCAGCTACTGCATCTAGTATTTTTGGTTTTAGGCTTGGACTTTCTCTTGGTTATGGTTTGGACTTTCTCCTTGGTATGCTAGCTCTGGAGAGTGGTACGCTACCTTGATTGGCTTTTGGACCTAGGGTTTGCTTTCGGAATTATTCTCTCTGTCAAGGTTAAGGTGGTCGGGGGTGGCTTTGGCCTATGGTTGGGTGACAATATTGCTATATTGTCTATGGTTAAATGAGCACACCTATTATTTTCTAACACACATAACCTCAACGAATTTTTAAAAAACCTCGAGATGTGGCAAATTTTGAAAACGCTGAACCCTGTAACTTGTAACCTACAACATAATGAAGTCTACATATTGATATGACTTTTCTATGGTGTAGGTTTGTATTATTATCACTCTTGTAAACATCCATACCACATGAACTCACAAATGATATCATGTTTCAAAAATATCTTTTGGTTCAACAAATCAGATCTCAAAAAAATCATGCCATACACCAAAAGCATCAAAAAGAAAGTTTTCTGATTTGTCCAAAATAAAATAACTTTAAATTTTGATCTATTTTCAGAGTCTAACAAAGTTAAACCTTGGAACATTTATAACATCAAATTATCCTCTGACAATCATGCACTATTAAATGTTAACTGGCTAGAGAATGCAAATGTAAGGTGATACCTCAATTTCTGTAGCCTTAAAATCCTCCTGAAGAACAGATTGGAGTGCAGAAACTGCTGTCTGTGGAGAAAAAATGAACAAAGCCAAGACGAATGAAAAAATCAATCAGACAACACTCAAGAAAATCTAAACAATGTAATTCACCTTCTTATATTCAAGCTAACTTAGTTCTCTGACAGATCATCTTCCTGTGCTCTAAAGAATGCGAATGTAAACAATGAATCATTTGTCAGCAGAAAACAAAGAAAATCTCAGAGCATATAACATGCACAAAGACAGTGGCACCAATGTAGGTGAATAAAACATTTCACACAAATATATTATTGAGATGTAATAAAACATTTCACAGTAACATATTAATGAGATGTAAATATTTAAATGGTCAAAAAGATGAAATGGGATGAGAAATGGACATGTGGAAATCCGCATGTCAAAGTGTTTAACTGAGCTACATGTAGAACCATCTTTTAATCTCCACTTCCCAAACAAAAATAAAGGCAGGCATGTCATAGCGAATAAAGAAGTCATAAAACCAATCAAATGAATAAAATGACAATGTTAACAAGTTCAATATGACAAACAGTGGCATAATAGTCTATCATGAGGAACACCTATTATTTGTGACCAAACATTTGCATGCCTCTGTAGAATGCAATTATTTGGCAATACCTGAATGCAACATTTTAGGAGGGTAGTCAATTGGTGTAGATTGAGCAATTGTGAGGAAAAGTGTTACCCACCCCACCCGGGTTCATATCCCACTTTGTGACAAGTCTGCTCTTAATGAGCCAATTGTTGATGAGCTATATATGATCTATTCATGAGTTGTTGACCTGGCCTTGTGTCTAAAGGATCCAGGGTTTACCCTGAGTACCATCCTCAGAATGAGGGAAAGTGCCCGGGCGGTTTGCCCCGGGATATGTTAACTGGGAAAATATTATTAGAAAAAAAACTCTTGAGGGTAGAAACTTATAGTCCAAAACTTCAAACGATTTCAACAAAGGGCAAAAAGAAAAGGATAAAAACAGAAAGAAAAATTACATGTATAGAGAAGTTATAGTAGTAGAATGATGAATCAAAAGCCCTATAGCAAGTCATTGCAGGTGAATGTGCAGCCCGGAGAAGGTAGAAATGCTACAGAAGAAGAATTTACCAAACTAGGCACTTGTAATGCTTAGAAGGTAGCCCTAGCAATGTCAATTATATCTGTGTGAGTTCAATACCAACCTACATGGATACCAAGAGGAAATCATCTTGATGGGGCTTCAATGCCTAAGTACACTAGGAGCATGAGCTGAAATAAGCCAAAACCACTGAGGAACGCTGCAACTGGAAGAGAAGCAAGGAGTGTACTTTCAGATTCATTTATGAGCAGGAAAAGGAAAGAGTAAGAAAGCAGGCAACCGTTGACATCATAAATAGGAAAGAGTAAGAAAGCAGGAAAACCATGACATCATAAATAGGAAATTTTAGGAAAGCATACAAACCTTCACAATTTTCTTAAAGATAAATATGATAGAACTTTAGAATAAAGAACACTAAATTACAAGCAAAACAATATAAACTTTCATAAAACACAGGATCCATCTCCCTAAATAGCAAAATATTGAATAAAATACAACAGCATTACAACAAAAGTACCCACACACTTTAGTAGAGGTGGATCAATTTAAAAAGCAGTCCAGATCCTCTGGTAGGAACCTTAACCCTAACACTAATAGCTCTGTGTTATAATGGCATGATCATTTTATCAATTATAAACAAGACATTTGGCAAATTTCCCAGATACGGCAAGATACATTGATACAACAGTTCTGCTTCAAACCCAAAGAGAATGGGTTTATGTTCAATTCTATCCAAAGGAATTGAAATTTATATCAATTTCTAAAGATAGTTCACATGAAAAAATTACAGAGGGTGAAAAAAAAGAGAACAAGAAATGCCTAGCAATTCCAGAAAAATATCTTCAACCTGCCCAGAACTGAATGATAAAGTTCCAATTGCAGATGCAAAAGAGTACCTGTACAGTTTCCTCATAAGATAACTCTGGATTATTCTTCAATTTCTTCTCCAGAAAACTTACTGCCTCTGACTCCTTGACACCAGCGGCTGTTGCCTGAAACCATTGTCACTAAAAAGTTACCAAAAGAGAAGTGCATACATAAACCAATGATTAGAGCAATTTATTTTTCGTTGCCAAATCCTCAAAAGATCTGTATCCAAGAATACACTGCCTGAAAGTGCCATCATACGATAGCAAGAACAAGCGGTTTTGATTTCTAAATCATGTCATCACAAAGTTCTTTCCATGCAACTTTGAACATGGAACATGGAAAACAGAGACGCTACAAAAACAGGGTAAACATATTTTAGGGGAAACCAGAGAATCAAAGATTCAGAAAAACCAGACATCTGCAAGGAATACTAAAGAGACTACAGTACAACCTGGTAACAGCTTAAAATATAGAAGAGATGCACGTCGGAATAAAAAGGATATACCGATCCACCAGTTGAGATGACCATATTGTATTCCTGCATGTCTGCATGTGCTCCAATTTCAATACAAGACAAACATTCACAACACTATTTTCACAAATATTTACAGAAAAGCAAAGGAAAACTGCACACTTGTACTGGTGCAATATGTAATACAGATTAAAGAGCTCTTTAATCATTCAACCTTACCACCTGCTTCCTAGATGAACAGTCAGACTGACAGAATAATAAATCTAAACTGCTTCACATTGTAGCAATACAAGTTTGCAGTTCTTATTTTCTCCTTTTTTCTCAGCCTAGTCAATGGCTTCTTAGAGAAACAGTCAAACTTACAGAGTAGAAGATCTAAGTTAGATATAGTTCGATCTAATTGCTATGCTTCACATTGTAGCAATCCAAGTTTGCAGTTCTTATTTTCTCCTCTTTCCTCAGCCTTGTCAATGGCTTCTTAGAGAAACAGTCAAACTTACAGAGTAGAAGATCTGAGTTAGATATAGTTCCTATCCAACTCCTAAGCCCCTAGGACACTTCTGCCAATCTCTGCTTCTAATCCTTAATTACATAATCAGATTTCTGTCTTCGTTTTTGATGAAATACACATCCCGGGAAACCTTCCAGGTACTTCCCCTCATTTCGAGGACGGTACGAGAGGTGAACCGGCCAGTTGCATTTTTGGCAACCTAACCCGGTGGGGACATCGAGTGAGGCCCAACAATATCTTCTTCAACATATATGCCCGGGGACTTGACCCCGTGACCTCCTGTCTCAACCACTCGAGCTAACCCACCGGGCTATAATCAGATTTCTGTCTATACAGGAAACCAATTCAATTATCTTATAAATGTCATTTTTACAACCAGCATGTGCCAACTTCACACTCCAACCAGCATTGACATCTTCTTGTTGATAGTCAATGTTGATGTCCACTGATCATCAATGGTTAATGTTGATCTGCCCTGGTCATCAGTACCTCAACCTGTCAATCCATGATGGGTCAACCCACACCCTTTTCAGGATGATAGCCAAACATCATCTTATCTTTCAGATGTGGGGACTCCTAGAATTGGTCTTCTGTGTACCATTTGCTAGCTTGAGGGAACTTTGCCTTCCAACTTATTATCATTGATGCTTCAGTTGGCTGCTTCTTCTGGACCCACAATATGGTGTCCTCTAGAGGTTTACAGGTTTCTACAATCAAGTCTACTATGTCCAACAAACCAATCTGCCTATCTTCTTAATCCAACATTGATGGTTCAGCTTGAATTGGAACAGTCACCACAACAAATATGGCTGTATGACTAATTAGGGTGGCAAGCCCAATTTAAGGGTATTGTTGTCCCTCTATCTACAATTTGAAATCCTCCATATTTCATTGGCTTCACCTTCAAATTATGCCTCCTAATAATTTCCTTAAGTAATCATCACCATGCTGATATGGAAGTGATGATCCACTCAATGCTTGTCACATCAGTTTTGTATTTATATCACATCTTCAATAAACTTTATGGAACCTGTCATTGCATTTCTTTGAAGTGGGTCAACAAATCTTTCAATCTATCATTATGTAGCTTCCTGTTTCCAGCCTCTTGTTAGAGTGGTCTACACAATGATGTCCAAATAATGTTTGGGGATGGAAGCCCAAACATGCCTTAAATGGTGCATTGTTAATGGAATTGCAAATTGTTCTGATGTAGCTCTGTTAAGTCTCTGGGTGTTGAGGGATTTATATTTTAAGCAATTGCACTACCCTCCAGTTCTCACTTCTGTCCATTAATCTGTCTGAGGACAAAAGACTGTTTTTTTCACCTTGACATCAATGGATGACCATGTTTCGTTCAGAAAATGACAAAGGAATATGTTTTCCTTATTTAATATTATGAATGTTGGCAATTTGAAAATTACAGAAACGTGCTTGACAAACAAGTTTGCAATCTGTTGGAGAGTTAAGGTCTTCATACATAGATTGGCATCTTTTTCAAATCTTGCAACTATGAACAGGATGTAGACGTCTATTACAAGGTGGCTGGTAGACCCTCCCTATTGGCTAGCTTTAATATGCTGCAAAGTGAGAACCCATAACAAGTCTTTCTAATAAAAAAAATAATAATAATAATCTCATTTTAAGGTCACAACCTAGCCAGACACCAGGCTAGTTTTGTGCAGTCAGGAAGGCCACCCACTGTCACTCTTCCTCACACTTCTGGCTGGCTCTTCTCCAGCTCAAGAGGGGCTTCCCTAAATATAAGATTGCCAAGGCTATGGAGTGGAGGCACAAGGTGATTTTTGAAGAGTAAGCCTAACAAATCTTGGGCAAAATGAAGTCAAGGAAGATCACTATAAAGAGGGCTGTTTTGTGAATAATTAAGGAGAGGGCTGCACATAATGTGCCACAATCAACCTTAATAGTGCTGGAAATAACTACAGAAATGAGTCTTGGAGAGCCCTATTAGTGCTACTCTTGAACAAGTTGATGAAGGTGCTGCCCTATAATAATATATTAATTACAACAACAACTTGTTTGATGGTGAAGAATTAATATATGCAGAAATATAACAGCAAAAAGGAAATAAGGAGAATCTCCATACATTACTCCTATCCAAATGATAGATGCTCCATTACAAGGCCTTCACAACACATTCTTTGCAAGAGATTCCTACAATTATCCAACAACATTAAAAGCACGCAAAAAATTAAGCCTCACATATAATAGAATGATACCTCCAATCTTCAATTAAGATTTACAAAATGATGTACAATGTAGCCCAAGGGGATAGCTCCTCAATCCCCAAATTCCCAACCCTACAAATGAAAGAGAGAGAAAACCCTTATATAGGTTTAAGTTCAACTCCTCTTACAATAAAAAAAGTAATTGTTTTCCTAGATCCATCAGTTCTCCAAGGAATACAATAAAATTTTACATTTCTATCCTTGTCAACAAACTCCTTCCTAAAACTAGAAGTGAGTTATTGGTATCCACTCTCCTATACTAGAAGAAATAATAAAATAATCATCCTTCACAAAGAAAACAATATAATAGTGTTCTCATCTAACTAACTCTACGAGACAATTTCAACAATAATAAAATAATGAGTCAGCTAGAAGCACTTCCAAAAATAGCCAAGAGTTTGACATCCTCCTCAAAGCAATTGATCCATTGACCAACCTCATTAGCTTATTAAGTGTGGATCGACCTCCTTCAAATGCAAGCTTGGCCATAAAGAAAACGGCTCCATTAACGATCAAAGTACCACGTCCAACTGAATGCAAGATACCAATAAGGCTCCCATCGTGACTTAACCCCACGATTTGGTAAACTCGTGAAATGAAAGGAAGAGGCAGCCCACCAAATGTTCTTCATAACTTGTGGGCTGATTATGTGAAGGCAACTTACTTCATTAATGGGATGACTCCTTAGCATACGTTCCATCCCAAAATCGTGACATCACCTCCATATAATATATCCAATAGAAACGGTTAACATCTTGAAGACCCACAGTTTCATGTATAACAATGCAAGCATACTTGATATGGAGGTGAACGGATGGCCCACATCCACATAATAATTAATATCCCTTCATGTTAGAAGGCGGTTCCACGTGTGATAGCCCCCACTCGAATAGTCAACATAATTTGTGGGTTTGAAAAGAAAACGGCTCCACATATATATGATATTAAGTCCATGTTGTATGGCACACCTTTTCTATGCTGAATGAGAACCCATGAATCCATATAAGAATTAAATAATACCTGAACAAGTGTGCTATAAATATGGTTAGCTTCAATGTATGGCTTAGGGTGTATGAAAGGGTTGGCCCATCATAAAAATAATGCTTGCCTTGCCTCACATATGTGCCATCGATTTCATATCATGGCCCTTTGCATTATGTTCGTTGGAAAGATAAAGTATATGGTTGTCTTGGGTGATATTGATATAAGATGGCTCACCTGATGTAACATAACCTTTTATTTGCTTCAACATATGTGCCTTTACCATGGTTTAAGATGCAAAAAGGGGGTGGCCCCATCTAAACAATAATATATTTGCCTCCACATATGCATCAATGAGGAGTATACCCCATAAAGGTTTTGTACCATGAAAATAGAAGTGGTACCTCCTAGTAATCCCCACTATCTGCCAAAGTCAAAATAAAAGGAGACCATGAGATGTATGAGTGTTA
>ML789933.1:240705-264823 GCA_009831015.1 Picea engelmannii | reverse complement strand
AATTGGTCTTTTGGCATGGGATAAAGTGTGCCATATTTGAAAATCTATCAACTACCACAAATATGGAATCACTTCCTCTTTGTGTTCTTGGCAACCCCAACACAAAATCCATGCTTATTGCATCCCAAGGCCTATCTGGTATAAGAAATGGTATTATGGTTGATACAATCCAATGTTCTGTCTCTTTCCCTTTTCATACTGGCAAATCTTACATCTATTCAAAAACATTTTCACCTCTTCCTTCATACCTCACCAATAGTATGAAATTCTCAACTGCGCAAATGTCTTGTCATGGCCAAAATGTCCTGCTAGACCTCCAGTATATTTTTCCTTCAACAGATTCTCTCTCATCGAGCATCTTTGTATGCACAACTAGAAACCTTTAAACAACAATCCATATTGAATCAGATACTCTGTCCACTGGCTTTTGTCTCTGAGCACATGATTTGCACATGTTTCATATGCTTCTCTAAAATTTGGATCATCACAATACATCTCCTTAAGGTGTTCAAACCCTAAGGTTTTCACTTGAAATTCCTGCAGAATTAGACATCTCCTGCTCAATGCATCAACAAATTTGTTAGCATTACCATAAATATGTTTAATGAAAAAAGTGAAATTTTGCATAAACTCTATCCACTTAGCATGTCTTTGATTTAGCTTCTGCTGTCTGGTTATGAATTGTAAAGCTTGATTATCGCTATACAAAACAAACTCTTTTGGAACAAGGTAGTGCCTCCACTTCTTCAACGCTTGAATTATTGCATAAAAGTCTTTATCATATGTGGAGTACTTCTTCTTAGTGTCATTCAGTTTCTCACTGAAATATGCAACAAGCCTATTATCTTGGCTCAAGACTGCTCCAATTGCAACTCCACTAGCATCACATCGGACTTAAAATGTCTTCCCGAAATATGGCAAGACCAGAATCGGTTGTTCTGTTATCTTCTCCTTTAATATCCTGAAGATTTTCTCAGCTTCTTTTGTCCACTTAAAAGACTTGTGTCTCTTCTTCACCGTATCCATCATTGGTGCACAAATCCCACTGAAATTTCTAATGAACTTCCTATAGAAACTTTCTAATCCATGGAAGCTTCTCACCTCGAATATGCTCCTTGGCGATGTCCATTCTTTGATTTCTCTCACCTTCTTCAGATCCATATTCAACTCATTTGAAGAGATTACAAAACCCAAATAAATGAGTTTTGTCTTCATAAAAGAGGATTTCTTCAAATTTATCAACAACTTCTCCCGTTGCAACCTTTTCATCACTAATGTCAGATGTCTCAAATTCTCTTATTCAATTTTACTGAAGACTAATATATCGTCCATATATACAATCAAAAACTTACCAATGAAATCCTTTAATACCTCATTCATCAACCTAATAAAATTACTCGGGGAATTTGTTAAGCCAAATGACATAACAAGCCATTCATACAACCCCTCATTTGTCTTGAAGGCTTTTTTCCACTCATCACCTTCTCTCATTCTTATCTGATGATATCCACTCTTTAGATCTATCTTTGAAAAATAATTCACTCCACTTAAACAATCCATTAAGTCATCCATCCTTGGTAAAGAAAATATGTACCTGATGGTGATCTTGTTTATGGCTCTTGAGTTTGTACACATTCTCCGTCCTCCATCCTTTTTCAGAGTCAAAACAATTGGTACTGTGCATGGACTCAAGCTCTCCCTGACCAATCCCTTGTCCATCAAATCCTGGACTTGTCTCTTTACTTCCCCATTCTCTTGGGGTGTCAATATGTACGTTTCTTTGTTCGGAAGACTTTCTCCTGGTATTAGGTCAATGTGATGGCTGATACTCATGATAGGTGGAAATGAGCTAGGTAACTCATCCACTACTATGTCAGCAAAATTATCCAACAACTTTTGAACTTCTTCGAGCGGATCATCCATATAAGTGCTTGTAAGGATGACTCTGGGATTTCTCACTACAAAAAACTGCATCTCCTGTTCCTTCTTAACTTCACTCAGGAGTTCCTTCCCACTCATGAGAAGTATACTTGTGCTGGCTTCTTCATTTACTTTCTTTTCCTCAATTGACAGTAACATGTGTGTCCTATCGTTCTTCTCCAAAGTATAAGTATTTTTTCTCCCATCATGAATGAAATTCCTGTCATACTGCCATGGTCTCCCCAACAAAACATGACATACATCCATGGGAATCACATCACACAAAATCTCATCTCTATATCTTCCTATCTTAAATTCAACTAGGAATTGTTTAGTTACCATTACCTGGTGACCTTTCTGTAACCATGGGACTTTATACAAACTTGGATGTGTAGTTGTCTCCATATCTAATTTATCCACCATATATATGGATACTAAGTTATCAATGATCCCACTGTCAATTATCACCTTGCATACTCTATCTTTAGTCTTGCAAGAAGTCCAAAACAAACTGTTCCTCTGCACTGGTTTTTCAATCTTTGGCTCTTCCTTCAAAAAAACCTTCTTCATCATCAAATATATTCCATCTTCTGCACCTTCTGCTTCAACATTCCGCTTCTGCGCTTCCGAAATGTGAGCTTCACCTCCTCCTTCTTTCTTTTTCTTGGGGCATTCCCAAGACATGTGTCATGTCTTTCCACATGCATAACACTTGACTTCTCCTCCTTTGCCTCTTCCTCTTCCTCGAGGACAATAATTTCTTCCACCATTATGTCTCCCTCGTGAACTTCCTCCTCTTTTTGAGTGACTATGGGGTTTTTCAGTCTCACTCTTGGGCTTCTATTCCTTGTCATGGAAAATTCCCTTACGTCTGTTTAGACTTCTTCCTCTACTTCGTTGGCTCTGTTTTCTGGCCAAATTTTCTTCTGCTTTCAATGCAATTTGATAAGCATCCTCCATTGTCCTTACTGTCATCATGTTGATATCATCTTGGATTTCATATCTCATGCCATTTATATATCTAGAAAATTTTTCATCATCTTTTTCTCTCTGTCCAACCCTAATGTTTAGCTTATAGAAATCCTCTGTGTACTATTTCATAGTCATTCCTTTATGTATCAGGTTCTGCAACTTCCTGAACAGATTTATCTGGTAATATTTGGGTATGAATTTAGCCTTTAGCTTAGCTATCATTCTATCCCAACTCTTGATATTTTTCTTCCTTTGCATCATCTCTCAGCCTGCAGTTCATCCCACCACAATGATGCATGCCCTTTCAATCTGGTGAAAACATGTTTCACCTTCTTCTCCTCATCGACGTCTTCATAGTCGAAGTACCCATCCATCGGCCTTATCCAATCCATCAATTCTTCAACATATGTTGGGCCCGTGATATGGTTAATTTAATGATGATGATTAGATCCTTTTTGGCCAATATTGTATGTGTATTTTCTTATTTTGAAGAATCTTTGAAGGATTTTTGTATTAAATTGTCGTGGCTCATACCAGGTATGTATGATTGATGTTTTATGATGATTTCGAGTATAATTCAGCATGTTTTAATGATTCCAAGAAACTAATTCATGATCTGTTTGTCACAGGGCAAAATCGCAGGTCGTTTTTGCATTCGACACTCTGTCCGGTACTCCATCCGACACTACATCCGATACTCCATCCGACACCCCGTCCTGCACTAAAACCATGGGAGAGTTGACAGTTATCATATCGGCGACCAACGATGGGCGAATCAGAGACATGGGTTTTGCTTGTGCTCGTGGCCTCCAGCTACTGAGATTCTGACAACTTGGATTGGGTTGTTATGTTGGGCGTTTATTGGCTCGCTTTGTTTCTAGAAGCCACCGGCGGTTAAGACACATTAATTGTAATTTATTGTTTTTAGAGGAGGTCGACCCTTCCAATGGTCGACCTCTCAGTTTGTAAACTCTATAAATACCACAATAGTGGCCAGACAAAAAGAAGAAGGATAGTTAAGCTTTGTTTTTCCATTTCAAGACATTTTTTTCTCTAAAACTGTGTTTTTAATTTTAATGCTGAAATCATGTTGCTTGAGCTCGTGATTCATCATTAAGGAGTAGCCACGACCTGCTGGGGGGCCCACCAGTGGTCTGGGTGAATATTTAGTCAGTTAGCTTATGAATTCATATAGTGTAATCGTCATTTCTTTTATTTCCTGTACATGAGTTTTATTATGTTTATTTACTGTATAAATTGTTGTTCGTAAGTTTAATTGCTTGAGTTTCTTTTGCATGTTATTATGAAGGATAGTGTAATTATAGCATGCCTTTTTAATTGATAGGAGATAGCTTGTAAGCTTAGATACTAACCCCTATGTGTAATTAGATGGTAGTTAGATTTCCTATATGCTGAAATAGAATTTAAAACAGAGTTAAAACATAGTATTATTTAATGGTTTCTTTGGCAAGGTTTCGATGGATGATTAGTTGTTAGTTTTGAATTTACTTATCTAGTTTGCTCAGTTAGTTCTTAGTTTGTGTATCTTGTTATATGATGAAATAGAAATAGGATTTAAGTTATGTCTTTATAAGTATTTCCTTTTGCAATTTAATTTGTTAAAATAGGATTATTTTAATTTACTTTATGCAATTTCCATTCTAGATCTAGGTTGCAATTTTAATTCGAAGTTTGATTATTGAGTTTAGTTTTCAGTTATGAATCTCTAAGTAGTATGAATTTGCTTACACCAACATAGAATGCAATTGAATTAAATAAAATAGTGTTTTCATATTGTTGATGATTAATGCATGAATTGAAGAATCACATGGATATGCAGGGTAGTTGATGTTTCTTCTATAATGGCTAAGTTCTCACTAGATTGCCTAATTCATACCTTTCACTTTGCTATAGAAGTTAATATTGAGTTTATCCTTCTTGATTTATCGTTAATTGTTAAATTCCATCGTGATATCATAAGACACCGGAGACATAACCATCAACACTATATTTGAGTTTTCTTGCTTTTATACTAGAGGATAGTTTCCTTGCTTTTGTAGATTAAATAATAGTTTTCTTATCGTAGATTAAAGAGTAGTGGATGATTACTTTTATTGTCATGATGCTTTGAATTTAGTAGATTAATATTTCCTTTCGTAAATTAGAAGTAATTATGAAGCTTAATTTAAGAATAGAGTTCACTTGCTTATTAGTTTGATTAGTTGCTTATTGAGTAATTTTGATTAGTTTACTTGTTGTAGAAGTTACCATAGATTAGTTAGTTGATTGCTTGCTTGTTTACTTGATTTGATAGGGTAGTTGCTTGCTTGTTTATTTGCTTTGATAGGGTAGTTGCTTTCTTAATTGTTGCCGCTTATTGAATTTGAGTAGGTTAATTAAATTAGTTTGTCGTTGTTATTGCTCATTAGATAGATTAAATAGATAGTTTGCTTTTTCTTATTGTCATGATTAAGTTAATTTGCTTTAAGTAG
The DNA here is from genome assembly GCA_009831015.1 of Picea engelmannii. Taxonomy (NCBI): domain Eukaryota; kingdom Viridiplantae; phylum Streptophyta; class Pinopsida; order Pinales; family Pinaceae; genus Picea; species Picea engelmannii. The sequence goes on along the minus strand of ML789933.1, from coordinate 259,439 downwards.
GGTTTTCATTTGCTTTCTTAGAACAATCCATCGATCCTTTGTTCAAAATTTACGTAGGACAAATAGTTTAAGTTTCTTGATAGGATTTGATCATTAATAGTTTTTGCTTAAATAGATTAGCCCTTAGATAGCCCATTTCCTTAGTTAGACTATACTACCTCTAGCCTTTCGGCCTTAGCACATATAGTGCTACAACTCTAAGTTTAGTTACCCCGGGTTGACAATTTAATTGAGGGTTTTTAGTGTTTTTTTAGTGCATATAGAACACCCATCATTTTTGGCGTCGTTGCGAGGGAGTTGTCTCAAGGTAGGAAATAAATCATTTCTAAACCTTATCATTAGTTTGGTGGCGGAGGAACTTTAAGACGAGAGGTAAGAACATGCACATATGCTATAGCAGGTTCCCCCAAACCCAATGGTAGTTTTTATTTTTGTTTTTGTTTGCTTTCATGAATAGGCCTAGAGACCCAAAAGGTAGATACATTAAATATAAATCAGAACTTTCAACCAAGGTTCCTTTCGATCTTTTTGGGGGAAGGAACATTCCACTCATAAGCTCCGCAGATCGATACCCAAAAACATGAGCTAGCTCAACTCAAAGAGATAAAGCAGTCTCTGAAGAGACTAACACAGGGAGCACTATAGAACAGAAAATTGAAGCATCAGTAATAGTGGGACAAGAGACAATACCACTCGAGCCTTCCGCAGAACCAAACAATACAACCTTTATTTTCTTACCACCATTAGGAGATTAAATTTGAAGAAATCATAGACCCCGAATAGGTGAATACCTTGTTTGGTAGTTCAACCAACATAATTGTCTCTCAAATTGACACAGAAACTTTGGCACCAATAACCTCAACTGGCTCGAGTAGAGTCCTAGACACCCAAGCAGTAGGAAGACCTTCCCATTAGAGGGGTACCTTGTTCTCTTCAAGAATAAAATCAATTAAGTACTCTCTTTTTGGAAACCAAACCAGTATGGATGATCGGGAGGATCACAACAATGTAAGACACGGGGAGGAAGAAGAAACTGGAAACCAAACCAAAACTACCTTCGGGTTTCCAATTTTGGACACCACCCCAAACGTCAATATGAAAAATATTCCCCTCTTGGCACTGCCCACCTTTTATGGTAAAAGCAGTGAAGATCCACATACCTTCCTATTTTAGTTCGACATCTTGTGTAGGAGCTACAACTACTTACAAGATGCCCAGAAACTAAAACTCTTTTCTGCCGTCCTCAAGGACTCTGCACTAAGATGGTCCATGGGGTTGGGAGAGTCCAATATTAGGTCTTGGGAAGCCATGAAATATATATTTCTTAATAAGTACCAAGAATACTGCAAGACCAAGGAGTCTCGTAATGATATTTTAAAAATCCAACAGTTAGAAGACAAGACCCTCGAGGATTATATTGAACGGTTTGGTTATATCTCCCAGAAATCAAAATATCATGACCTTCCAGATGATGCGGTTAGGGATATTTTCCTTAAGGTAATTTTAGAGGAATACCTAGAGATACTTAACCTGATGGCATCAGGTGACATCTCCCATAAACCATTTGCTGAAATCTATGAAATGTGTAAGAATTACTCGAGGAGTAGAGCTAAAACATGAAAGAATGTCCGGGACCCTTATAATAGAAACTTAAAACAAGTTAGTTCAGGTGGTATCACAAGAGAAAATATAGGGAACCTTTTAGAGAACTTTAAAACATATATCTTAAGAAAAATAGGTTCCCAGTTGGACACCCTAAAAATTAAAAAGAAACAGGAGGAAAATGCAACAATGAGCATATATTGCCCAAGATGGAGGAGGAAGAATTCCTCAAGGGAATGCCCATTAGATAATATTTCAGTATGTGGCTTCTGCATAGAAGACCATTCAACTAAGAAATGTCCATCATTTCCCTATTTGTTAGCCATATATAGGAGTGGGGATCCTAGGGAATCCTCTTATGCACCTAGGAGGCCATGGTAGCCTAGGAACTAGCCCACATACCCAGATCCACAATCTCAAGTTCCACCCTATTATCAACAACAACAACAGTGGAACTCACCAAGTTGGAAAAAATGGTCTGCACAGTACCAACATCCTTGGCTTCAAGGATGGAGAGGAGGGCATAACCAAGGGAAACCTTAAGCTCCACATGTCCCTATGTCCAACCATCCTTACCCTCAGTTTCCACCTAACACTCCACAACTTCTGCCAGGTTTTGTTCCACCACCTTTACCTCCTATTCCACAACAACAACCGCTACAATATCATAATACAAGCTCCCCAAGACCGACATTATTACTGTCACAACCAGTGCCCAATCCCAATAATAAGCCCACTCAATCTCTTCACAATGTTGAGATGCAATCCTTCCCAACATATGTTATTAATCCTGTTCCACTACAGGAGATTCAACTAAGGTCGGGAAAAGTTCTGGACAGGCAAAGACCTTCAATAGTCATCCAGGAATAAGAAGACGAGGAAACCCCCAAACAAACTACGGATGACACTAGGTGGGAAGATGTTATTATTCCTAAGGACCAAGAACCCAAGATTCCCCAAAATGAACCTTCACAAATTACGAAGGCCCCTCCTTATCCAGAAAGATTAGTAATCGAGAAACCTACCACCCGACCGAAATTTGACATCTTGAATGAATTGAAGAATATTTGTGTCAAGATTCCTTTGCTACAAGCCACTAAGGATATTCCAATCTACAGTAAGGTAGTCAAAGAATTATGTATTAAGAAACTAGGTAGGAAGCAGAAGGACCCTCCAACAATACATTTGATAGGAGAACTTTTTGAGTACATATCAGAGCAGCCTAAGGTAGAAAAATATAGGAACCTAGGAAATCCCGTAGTGACCATAACCATTAATGAGGTATCCATTGGAAACACTCTCATAGAACTAGGGGCAACCATCAATGTTATGACTGCTACTACCTTGGAGAAATTACAGTTAAAACCTCTTCTTATACCTACCCCAACCATTTTGGAATTAGCAGATAAGACTAGGGTTATACCTGAAGGAATTTTGAATGACATCATAGTTACTTTAGCTTCATGGGAGTACCCAATAGGCTTTCTGGTCATCCACTCAAAGGATCCTACCAAAGTCCATCCCATTATTTTGGGAAGACCTTGGTTAGACACAACCAATGCATTTATTGGCTATAGAGAGGGAGAAATGACCATCTCAAATGGACTTTCTATCCAGAAGCTCACCATATACCCTCTAGCTCAACCTATCATGGATAAACTATGGTGGCTTGAATGTCCATATGAGAATGAGGACTGAGAAGAACCCATATTGCCAAGTGACCATGCATGGGCACTTCAGGAGAACACAACAGAAAATGTGCTAAACCCGTTTATTTCTGCTATCACATGTGTTGATTTTCCACAATATTTCCCCCAATTTGAGTATATGTTTGGGGAAGAATTTCAAGAACAATTAGACCCATCCATTTTTTCTTTGACATCTTTTATCTTCGATATAGACGAGTCTGCCACATCTTATACTATGCCCTACGAGATTAGTCTAGGGAAATTTTTACATATAAACTCCGGGCTAGATGTAGAACAACAAAAAAAATTAGTAAGTATCCTTAAAGAACAATCAGGAGCATTCGCCCGGGAATACACTGACATGAAGGGTATACACCCTGACACATGCATCCATCACATATATACCCAGGGGGAAGTAACACTTGTTGGGCGACCCTAGAGAAGGATGAACTCAACACTCAAAGATATAGTAAAGGAGGAGATCCAAAATTTATTAAATGTCGGATTTATTTATCCCATCTTCGACAGTAAGTGGGTATCCTCGCTTGTAGTGGTTCCAAAGAAAGTGACCGGGAAATGGAGAATTTGTGTTGATTTCCAGGAGATTAGTAAAGCCACTCTGAAGGATTACTTTCCTCTTCCTTTCATCGACCAAGCTTTGGATACCCTGTTTGGAAAGAAATATTTCTCCTTTTTAGATGGATATAGAGGATACAATCAAATTATCATAGCACCCAAGGATCAAGACAAAACTATGTTTACTTGTCCTTGGGGCACCTATGCCTATAGCATCTTTCCATTTGGACTGTGTAATTTTCTTTTCTACATTTCAACGAGCAGTACTACGGATATTTGCAGATCTTATCCATGATTGTGTGGAGGTTTACATGGATAACTTCACAGTATATGGAAATACTTACCAGGAAGCCTTAGATAACTCATAAAAAGTGCTTATCAAATGCCAAGAAATGAACTTGTCTCTAAGTCATGAAAAATGTAAAATGTTGTTAACTGAAGGAGTGGTTCTAGGACATCATGTTTCATCTTAAGGGATAAAAGTTGATCCTGAAAATATTGAGGTCATCGTCAGACTTCCACCCCCTAAGACTCAGAAATAGGTGAGAATCTTTCTTGGACATGCCAGATACTACCGACGGTTTATTGAAAATTTTACAAAGATTGCTGCACCTATGTTTGGATTGTTAATACAAGATGTTGATTTTTCTTGGACTGAGCAATGTCAAACTGCCTTTGAAGCCCTGAAAGCTAAGATTTATCACGAATAAACCCATAACCAATGGCCGAGTGACTAAGTGGCTCCTGTTATTGCAAGAATTTAATATCACCGTGATTGACCGACCTGGAAAGGAGAATTTGGTTGCTGATTTTCTTTCACGCATAAAAAATGAGGATGATGATATTCTCGTAGATGATAGTTTCCCAGATGAGAACCTTTTTTTCCCTTTCTGTAAATACCCCATGGTTTGCAGATATGGAAAACTATTTGGCTACTAGGAAGTTACCATCTCATTTGTCACTTCATGAAAAGCATAAAATTATCATGCAAAGTGCCAATTACTCTTAGGTTGGCCATGAACGTTTTCGTACAGGTCCTGATTTGATTATTCGTAGATGTGTTCGAGAGGATGAGGTACCAGAAATACTACGAAGTTGTCATGATGGACCATGTGGTGGTCATTTTTCTGACAAACGTACAACATATAAGGTGTTACATTCAGGTTACTATTGGCCTAGCATTTTCAAAGTTGCTGCCAAGTATGTGAAGAGTTGTGATAGTTGCCAAAGGATAGGAAGACCTACATCAACTGACGAAATTCCCTTGCATGCCCAAGTTATGATAGAACCTTTTGAAAAATGGGCCCTTGACTTTGTAGGACCAATTTCACCCATGTCTCGTAAGAAAAACTATATTTTGGTTTGTACAGATTATGTCACCAAGTGGGTAGAGGCAAAATCTCTATTCAGGGCTACAGAAAAATCCATTGTCGAATTCATCTATGAAGACATCTTTACCCGCTTCGATGTCCCTCGTGAAATTGTTACAGACCAAGGCACTCAATTCACTTCCAAGATGATGAGAGAGCTAACAGAGAAATATGGGATTAAACACTGTAAGTCTTCTCCATACCACCCACAAGCTAATGGTCAAGTAGAATATACAAACAAAGTTCTGGAAGCTATCTTAACCAAGTTCCCCCTTGTTCTTGAATGTTTTCTGAATTTTCTATTGTACATATGTAAATAGTTTTGAATTTTGTCGATAGACAATTCTAGAGATTTCTGTAGGTATTTATCTCACCAGGAGTAGACAGTTTCAAGGAAATATAAAAGAAGGATTTTTCTTCAAAACATTGCTATATTTGAACCTTGTTGTCTGCTAAGCATCAAATGAATAATGACTTGCTGTAGTTAGCCATATTTTTGCAAAGATTTTCATCTTCTCTTTTTCTTAAGGCATTTTAAAAAGCAGTTTCTCTTGAAAATCTTCACCACTATATAAGGAAGTGATACCGTAACCATCAAGCTTAGAGGTCTCTCGTATAGTTTTCCCAAGAAACCTGAGTAAGTGAGTAAATTATCTTTATTAAAGAGTAACAAGGAGGTCTGATTAGCGGTTAGCCATGGAAACATCAAAAAAAGGAAGAAAGTGAGTTGAGACTAAAGATACCTTTCCGTTCTTTCCCAATGGTACCATCCACTTCACACTAAAAATGCTTGATTATATCATATCTTTAGATAGGCTATGTCCACTTAAGTACCCCTCACATAAGGACAATCACTACGAAATATATAACGAAAAGTCATCCTCTAACACAAATACCATCCCAATTGAAAAAAATATAAAAAAGTTGTTTTCAAAGTTGTCCCCCCATCTTCTTGCACACAACAATCTTATACTAAAAATATTAAAAGATGGAGGGACAATCTATGAGGGTGTAAGAGGCTAACCCGCCAGAATACTAAACAGGTCTGCTGGCAGCGGGTACCGGCCTATGGTATGACTAGGTAAACCCACCGGAGTACTGAACAGGCTTGTTGGCAGCGGGGCATTCTACCTAGCGAGGATGGTAATCTGAAAATAAATAAATAACAATTTAAACTTGTCATGATGTACGACATTACTTGTAGACAAAGATGACATGAAGTATGTATGGTTAAGCTAAGGTTAATGAACTCCATAAATTTTCCATTGGGAACTAACTTTACGACTATCTTGAAACTCTCTCGCCTACCTCTTCTTATATATATATATATATAGGATTTCTTATCCTACAAGTGGGGCCATATTCTAACCATCTTGTCAGACCAATCTGTGAAATTTATCTCTGCACTTAACAAGCTGTAAATCTTCGACTATTGGGAGAACTGTTTGGTTTCCTATATTTTTTATTGTGAGGTGTCACAATAATTAGGTGTAGGGAGGGGTTCATGAGTTGACAAATGATAACATTGCCTAGAAGAAGTGAATCTTTGTAAAAATTTATGTGTATTGTTTCATGATACAGGTTATTACATCAACAATCATTTTATTTTTGAAATGTTAATTCCCTGTGTGCTATAAATGGCTGCACATATCCTGAACATACCACTTTATTGGTTCATTTTCATTACAGACTGTTCATTGAAGAATTGAGAGTACATGTCTTATGCAAGTGGATTGAGTAAGCATGGTGGAAAAACAAATAATAATGGAACACTCTACCTCTGCTCCTAATCATTGTGATTGTCAAAACCATTCCAAGACTGCAGGATATCCATTACAGGAGGTAAAAATGCATTTCACACAGAGGTACCATATGGAGTGCCGTATGAGGTGTCGGACGAAGTGCCATATGAAAATATACACCAGTAACTGTCCACAATTTCAGGTAACCAGGAATCAATGACATTTATTTGAATTAGTTCATGGCAATTAAGATTGAATGATATAAACTTAGACATTGTCATGATCAAATGTCCAATTGAAAGACTTGGACATTGATCTAACCTCTTCATCATTACAATCACCTCCCACAACATGCATTCAAATTCGAAATCGACGCTCACACATGGCAACTCGTGCGCACATGAATTCAACCGTTCCACCCTAGGCACACTCAAAAACGAAATTGGTTATCCCATTTATTCCTCACACTCACCCTCTTCTCATTGCATTCACCTCTGATCTCTAAAACACACTCGCCCTCTTCTCATTCCGATTCACCTCTGTCCACATTGCGCACGACCCCTGCTTAATTGCGCTTGACCTCTGCTTAATCGTGCCCTTCCTTGGCCCGATTGCACCCATTCTCTGTGAATTTCCCCCTATGTCCACTTCTCCACACCATCATGATGCCTAAATGGTATGAGCCGTCCTCCTATGCTGACCTCTTCGCCATCCCTGAATTCACACAGTGAAGGGAAGTGCTTCTTTGCATAGGCTGGGGGTCGTTTTTGTCTCACTTGTAGGGCCACGACGATGGAATTTCAATGCAATTCACCCTTGGTTTCGATGGAAAGACAACGCGCATGGGGTCTCTCACCTTTGGGGTCTCGGAGGAATCCATAGCCGCAGCCATGGAGCTTCCTAGAGTGGGGGATAGATGGTTTAAAAACCACCAGTTTCTACGATCGAGCTATAACATGGTTTTTAAACCAGAATTTTAAAACATCTCTGGATCTAAAGGATACTCCAAGGAGTGGATAAAATAGGAGCTAATTAATCCCCTCATAGTCATCACTAGGTTGATCACATGTGAAGGTAGATATTCCACCTTTAAAGCCTGTCACTTTTGATTATTAGCTCACTTTCAGTTCAATAAACCATTGAATTTTCCCTTCTACTTTTTAACAAGCTTGGAGAAGATGTCCTCTTAAGTGAGGAAGAATGTAACCAATCCCCACGAGAGCCTCTTTCACCATGGCCTTATCAAACTTCTTGTCTTATCTGAATTGGAAAAACAGGGGAAAACTTGGGATGAGTTCATTTACCAATTTTCAAACCCTCACTTGACAATCAAGACTAGCAAAAAGACACTTGATCTAAAGACTATTTCTCCATCCAAACCCCATTCTCCGAAGAATCCAAACCCTCCTGCACAAGCTACTTCTTTACCGAAACAAAAATCCAAGAAGCTTGTTGATACCCCTGCAGCCTCATCGGGCAAAAAGACCAAGAATCCTATTGTTAACCCCCCGCTGCCTTCAACGTCTCTTGATCCTACACCCAAAAAGCTACAAGAAGTAATTCAACAAGACTTTCCTGTAGTCCCCACAAATAGGAGAGGAGCTAATCGATTTAATAGAGGATCCTTTTGAAAGAGTAACTAGAGCGCAAAAGGAAAACCTTATGAAAAACCCATGACCACTTCAGACCCTATCCAAGTATCTTTCAATCTTGAAAGCCCTCACAAAAGACTTAGGGAAGTATCTGCAGACGAATTGAAGCCTCAAAGAAAGACAAAATCTGAACCTACTTCTCCTCATCAACCCCCTATTACTCCTACCTCACAGATGCCTACCCCATATCCTAAGACTAATAGACACTCTACATCTTTCAAGGGATCTAAGCCCTCCTCCGAGATAATTGATCCTACTCCAACCATTGAGAAGTTACAACAGGAAAATTTTTAGTTGTTGCAACAATTGGAAGAGAGGAAGACTTTGGACACGCATATTCACCATGACAATTCAATCCTCCAAGAAAAGGTGAATTCCCTTCAACGGTTGGTTGACGAGATGACCAAAACCAATCACAACCTCAGGGCACAATTGAAACAACACAAGAGGCACAAGACAAAATCTTCACGGCAAGAAGGAGAAGCTTCTAAAGCTGATCCTTCTCAGCAAGCTTAGTCATGTGGGGTAATTCCTTTTTGTTTGCAGTGGGATCTGCAAAATCTTAGGTGTGGGGGTAATGTTGGGTTCGTGATATGGTTAATTTAATGATGATGATTAGATCCTTTTTGGCCAATATTGTATGTGTATTTTCCTATTTTGAAGAATCTTTGAAGGATTTTTGTATTAAATCACCATGGCTCATACTAGGTACGTATGATTGATGTTTTATGATGATTTTGACTATAATTCAGCATGTTTTAATGATTCCAAGAAACTAATTCGTGATATGTTTGTCACAGGGAAAAATCGCAGGTCGTTTTTGCATCCGACACTTCATTCGGTAATCCATCCGACACTACATCCGATACTCAATCCAACACTCTGTCCGACACTCTGTCCTGCACTAAAACCATGGGCGAGTTGGCGATTATCATATCAGCGACCAACGATGGGAGAATCAAAGACATGGGTTTTTCTTATGCTCTTGGCTTCCAGCTACTGAGCTTCTAACAACTTGGATTGGGTTGTTATGCTGGGCGTTTATTGGCTCGCTTTGTTTCTAGAAGCCACCGATGGTTAAGACACATTAATTGTAATTTACTGTTTTTAGAGGAGGTTGACCCTTTCAGTGGTCGACCTCTCAACTTTTAAACTCTATAAATACCACAACAGTGGCCAGAGAGAAAGAATAAGGATAGTTAAGCTCTGTTTTTCCATTTCAAGACTTTTTTTTCTCTAAAACTGTGTTTTTAATTTTAATGCTGAAATCGTGTTGCTTGAGTTCATGATTCATTGTTGAGGAGTAGCCACGACCTGCTGGGGGGGCCACCAGTGGTCTGGGTGAATATTTAGTCAACTAGCTTATGAATTCATATAGTGTAATCATCATTTCTTTTATTTCTTGTACATGAGTTTTATTATGTTTATTTACTGTATAAATTGTTGTTCGTAAGTTTAATTGCTTGAGTTTCTTTTGCATGTTATTATGAAGGATAGTGTAATTATAGCATGTCTTTTTAATTGATAGGAGATAGCTTGCAAGCTTAGATACTAACCCCTGTGTGTAATTAGATGGTAGTTAGATTTCCTATATGCTGAAATAGAATTTAAAACAGAGTTAAAACAAAGTATTTAGTTAATGGTTTCTTTAGCAAGGTTTCGATGGATGATTAGTTGTTAGTTTTGAATTTAGTTTTGAATTTGCTTATCTAGTTTGCTCAGTTAGTTTTTAGTTTGCTTATCTTGTTATATGCTGAAATAGAAATAGGATTTAAGTTATGTCTTTATGAGTATTTCCTTTTGCAATTTAATTTGTTAAAATAGGATTAGTTTAATTTACTCTATGCAATTTCCATTCTAGATCTAGGTTGCAATTTTAATTCGAAGTTTGATTATTGAGTTTAGTTTTCAGTTATGAATCTCTAAGTAGTATGAATTTGCTTACATTAGCATAGAATGCAATTGAATTAAATAGAATAGTGTTTTCATATTGTTGATGATTAATGCATGAATTGAAGAATCACATGGATATGCAGGGTAGTTGATGTTTCTTCTATAATGGCTAAGTTCTCACTAGATTGCCTAATTCATACCTTTCACTTTGCTATAGAAGTTAATATTGAGTTTATCCCTCTTGAGTTATCATTAATTGTTAAATTCCATCGTGATATCATAAGACACTGGAGACATAACCATCAACACTATATTTGAGTTTTCTTGCTTTTATATTAGATGATAGTTTCCTTGCTTTTGTAGATTAAAGAATAGTTTTCTTATCATAGATTAAAGAGTAGCTGATGATTACTTTTATTGTCACAATGCTTTGAATTTAGTAGATTAAGATTTCCTTTCGTAAATTAGAAGTAATTATGAAGTTTAATTTAAGAATATATTTCACTTGCTTATTAGTTTGATTAGTTGCTTATTGAGTAATTTTGATTAGTTTATTTGCTGTAGAAGTTACCATAAATTAGTTAGTTGATTGCTTGCTTGTTTACTTGCTTTGATAGGGTAGTTGCTTGCTTGTTTATTTGCTTTGATAGGGTAGTTGCTTGTTTGTTTATTTGCTTAATTGTTGCTGCTTATTGAATTTGAGTAGGTTAATTAAATTAGTTTTTCGTTGTTATAGCTCATTAGATATATTAAATATATAGTTTGCTTTTGCTTATTGTCATGATTAAGTTAATTTTCTTTCAGTAGGGTTTTCATTTTCTTTCTTAGAACAATCCATTGATCCTTTGTTCAAAAGTTACTTAAGATAAATAGTTTAAGTTTCTTGATAGGATTTGATCATTAATAGTCTTTGCTTAAATATATTAGCCCTTAGATAACCCATTTCCTTAGTTAGACTATACTACCTCTAGCCTTTCTTCCTTGGCCCATATAGTGCTACAAATCTAAGTTTACTTACCCCGGGTTGACAATTTAATTGAGGGCTTTTAGTGTTTTTTTAGTGCATATAGAACACCCATCAACATCTAAATTGCCTTCATACATTGGGATATCTATCTTTTCTCTAGCTCCCAATTTCACAACCGCTTTTAACAAGCATTCTTCTGCATCATCTTCTGCTACATCTTCCTCAACTTCCCTCTCTTCGCTTTCTACATCACCGACATCTCCAACATCATGTGCTCTCCTTTGTGTTGTCTCCATAACATCTAACCTTGCACAAAGTTCTCTCATCTCCCTTTCCACTGCTATATTTGCTACAGGTGGCTCCACACGTCTTCTAGGCGCCATTGTGCTTAATGTATCTGATACCACTTGATGTTATCAGACTACTTATTTCTCTCCTACCTACATAAATTAATTCCGTGGCTCTAATACCACTTGATGTAGCCCCCCCCTCTCCTCCTAGGGGTTCTGCGACTTCCCAGTCAAGAATATTCAAAACACTTAAGCCGAATCGGCTTTTCGGGCCTCTAGCAGACCCTGGAACAATTTACATAGGCCCCAATTTGTTTCCTCGCAGGTTTGAATTACCTGCACAACCTCTTTTTGGCACCTCTGGTAACTTTAACTTGCGAGTGCTAGCTCCACTGGTTAGGCTCTTCTTCTCATATGTCTGCGGGCTAAAAACTCAGGCCATTCCTCTTCTCAACTTTGAACTCAATGGTTTTTACGACCTTCTCCCTTGACTTCTCCCGAAATGTGTTTCACTGAAACACACGGATCTCTGCCGCGTGTCATCCTGGATCTGATGGTCCAACTCTACTTCGACCTTCGTGACTTCATGGAGATTTCACTTTCTCCACACAACTCCTCTGAAATTCTATCTCCTGAACTCTCCAATCCACTGCCACGTATCCTCCTCGCAACCAACGACTAGGATCACTTCGCGACTTCGGCGACCCCAAATCTTACAACACCTTTATGCCTACGGACCATGAAGTGTTTAAAGGCTCCACAACTATCCTCCGTGCAACTCTCCCAGATCTAACGATCTAGAACGATTCCGCTTCCTCCTAAATGGATCTTGCTCGTTAATTTGGAGAATCCTCATGGACTCCTCCCCATTAAAGAATTCTCACCACTATCTCTTCTGAGCTTGTTCTTCCTTGAACACTTTAACTCCTCTAGACGTTTTCTTCTACACTTAGTCAAAATTGGCCCTGTGCGTGCCTTGCAATAGGTCTTCTCCACGACTTAACTTTTTGTGGACGACTATGCACGCCTTGCAATAGTTCTTCACTCTCTTGCGAACAGACTTACGCTACTCCTCCTGAGCTTGTGAATCAAAAGAATTTGTCACACACTCCTTTCAGACAATATGCACTTTCTGCATACAAAGTTCCAAGTTATCTCTCTTGGACTTACTCCTCCTCGACACTCTGAACTTCTTAGAATGACTTCTTCGATACTTAGCCAAGTATCTACTCTGCACACACCTTGCAACCAACTTCCTTCAACTCAACTCTACTGGGTGACTGTGCATTCCTTGCAACAGTCCTTCCACAACTCAATTTTTCCTTCTTAACAATATGACTCTGAGTGCATTTCTGCCTACACGCACTTTTCAAACTATCCCTTGACTAACTTTTGAGTCACAACAGACTCTGTCGACACACACCTTGCAGACACTTATGCACCCCTTGCATACAAAAGTTTCACGTTATATCTTCTGAGATTTTGAGTCGAAATAGAATATCTCAATGCACACCTTGCAGACACTATGAACTCCTTGCACAGGCTCGTAGAAGAGAAACAATTCAAACTCATATAATCCTTACAGATTCATACATTCAACCATGTAATGCATTCATAACATGAGAACAAGAAATAACAGAGAAATGCAAATTAGCATAAAGCCTATCATTCATTCATTCAGATAGACACAATAAAACCAAACATTTGGAACAATGCTCCTCTATTATATTCATTCAAATGATATGTACATGGAATTATACAATGCTCTTCAACAACTCTCAACAATTCTTAGCTACAATCAATTAAATTTCAAAAACTATCAACAATAACTTCCGGGCAATAATACATTTATTTATACAAGAGGGCTCATAGATCTTTCCCTCCAAGCTACCTTAGTGCTATCCTATCGAAATAAAAACATTCAACTACTAAGGATTTATTACAATAAATGTTTGTGATAGACAGATAAGAGCAAACACATCAAATCTGTACTGCAAGCTACTACATTAAAAGAAAATACTTTCCCCAATGATCTCACACGATTGTGTAGCTCTAAAACATTAAATATGTTCATAAATTTCAATCTCTTCAGATGTTTGCGTGATATGCCTTCTTAAATTCAAAATTATCACTTCAAAATGCACGCTAGTGTGTTGAGCTGTCCTCCACTGGTGCTTTGCTGGCGATGCTCCTGCGTCAGTTAACCCAAGGAATGTGCCATTTGTTTATCACGGTTGACCCAAGGAATGTGCCATTTGTTTATCACGGTTGACCCAAGGAATGTGTCCCCTCCATTGTTCTTAGTCCATCAGGATACACCATTCTTTTATTAGGGTCTCTCTAGCATAGGTCGCTGGGAATCTTAATGGATTCGCTGCTAAGAAGAACTACCGGGAAATAACCAGCAACAACCTTGCTATTATAGTGAAACTCACACATGAATTCACTCTATAGGCCCGTAAACCTCATTATTTGACGATTAAATCACACTAGAGTTCACTCTTCAGGCTTGACAACCTGATTATTTGACAATGCAACTCACACTAGAGTTCACTTTTTAGGCTTGGCAACTTGGTTCTTTCGCAAGCCTGACAACTTGTTTCTTCTTGTTGTACTTGTTAGCACTTGGTAAATTTCCTAGAGGTTGAAACATAAGAAATCTACAAAGGTAACTTTATCCAACCACTTTTAAAGCTGGGATCTAGCCCTTCCAGCTTAAGAGAGGGATCTCTCTATATGATTTAGCTATGTTTTCAATTAAGAAATTCTTAACTGCTTCTTAGTTGAATTTATCTTTCTCATCTTTCTTTTGTCCATCATCTAAGCTACTAAAAGATCTAGTGAGTATATTATCTCGCCCTGTGGAAGTATTCCTTCAAGTTTCTGGTTGTATTGGGGTTTTTGATTTTTAAAGGGTTAGTTTGGGACAGCAAGGAGGGCCATTGGGCAAATGGGGTCTGCGCTTAAAAATGTGATTCACTCTCAGATCTGGACAAAGTTCTTTCACAGGGCAAGGTAGCGGCAATGTTGGATCGAATTAAATTTTGATGGTGTCAATTTGAGGAAGAAAAAGGGGAGGAAAAAGCCAAGCAAAGGAGCAGCTAAGAATTCCTAAACTGGGCTTTCAGAAGAAAACATAAAGATTATCACAAGATCAGATGCATAGTATTTGCTAATAAATTATGCTCTTTTACTCTTCTTCTGATAATAAGAAAATGAAAACAAGCGTAATGATCACATGAAAACACTTAATAGAGAAAGAATGCCACCAACACATCCACACAGGAATCCTATAAAAGAAAGCATGCCCATTGCTGATTGATCATCTAAATATTACATAAAATGTTCTCTGGCCAAACGCACCCCACGTTCCAGCAAAGAAAAATAAAAACTACAGGTCGAGACCTCTCACATAGGTCGAAACCCTCTCCTCTCAGCCCAGTCGAACCCTCTGTTAGTCTTTTACATCTCTATAAAAAGGAAAAAGATCTCAGTCTTCCCCAAACTCGAGCACATAACTCTGCACTCTAAAAATAGGAAAGCAGTTACAAAGATTGACACCTGTAGACTGTTTCTAAAACAAACAAAACAACAAATCCAAGAAAAGTCGATTTGGCAACTGCTGCTTGAACATCTGGAGTTTGTTAAGGTTTGTTGGCAAATGGACTATAACAACATCACAATGAATAAATGCAGCAACAGTCGAATGCCTGAGGTTGTTTGAAGGTATGCTGCCAGCTGGAGGATTAGTGCTATAACCTTTTCCATGTGTTCCCTGAAACTGCATTCCTTGTCTGCCATATGATTCAAACGATGCCTAAACACTGGGATATTTCACCATTTGTCATTCATGAAATTAAATTGCCACATGCCCTTGACTGCCAACTGCATTTGAACGATGCTTCAAAACAATGATGCTTTGCCACCTCTTCCACGTCTTGGTCGCCTTGGTTATCAATATCCCATCCAAGTTTCTTGCACCACCAGGAACACTATCTCCAACTTGCTTTTCAAGTGGGTTAGCCTCTCCTGTTAAGTGTTCAACAGTAACCATGGATATTCCTTGGCATACTTCTCCATCGACTGGTACAACCTCACCATCTCGGACCAATATGTATGAGTCAACTTCCAAATCATGCACAGGAACACGTTTGGAAACCATTGAGGAAAAATGATGAGGAATTGTTGAATCAAATGCATCCAAAACAAGAGTGAACTCCAGATTGTTTTCCTTTAGTGCCTTGACATCACCCAATGTTCGCTTTGTGTAATATTCCTCCACAATATGAGCAAGGTTAAACATGGCAAGAAGCAATCCACCTTCCAGGGTGTTTCCCATAAACACAGATGCAAATGCAGCTATAGTCATTGTTACAAGTCAAAATTACTCAGTTGGATAAGTGTCTCATATCCCTCTCAATTGTCGTAAGTGTCACATCTTCCTTACAACTTTTGCAAGTGTCGCAAGTTGGTCACAAGTGTCGCAAATGATGTTCAGACATACTGCCATGATGAACGACACTAAGGAGACACTTATAACATCTCATATGCTTGATTTGAAGAAGGAGAACTGGTTTACTGAAGTCAAACAACTCTTGACACCTGAAGAGAGCCCTGAAACAAAGGTTTTGAGGAGGAGCGCTCCCCTATTTCAGCCCTAGAAGTGCTGGTGCTACCCTACAAGGCTTCAGGGAGCGTTATAACGCTCCCTAGCCCCCTCTGAAGGAGCGCTGCTCATCTTGAAGGCGCTGGCGCTCCCCTAAAGCTCACCAGGGAGCGCTACAGTGCTTTGATGCCCCTTCTAAGGGAGCGCTGCCTAATATGAGGAAGTAGTTGGCCCGTTGAGGAGAATAAGGGGAGGATCTTTCGAGATTAGGAGGCAGTTGTGTTCGAATTCTTGGTTTCATCAAGAGATCCCTGATCTAGGGAGAAGGTTCCCAACTTGTTCTAAAGATAACTCAAGAGGTTAAGCTCTTCTTAACCTATATAAACATGCTCTATGATGGTGGAAAGGGGGAAGAACTGAAGATATGAAACTTATGATATTGGAGGGAACTCACGGTCAGCCAAAGGAGAGTGATCAGTGAAGCTGCTGTTATCCAGGTTATGGATCTTTCAGGCAAGGGTTAGACGAAGAGGACTTGACGAAGCTGTCGCATTCGCATCTACAATTGTAAGTACTGTTGTCGTTATTCTCATCAATATGACATGCTTGGCCTATTTATTTCTAGTTTGTGTCTAATGTCACATGAACTTATCATTAATTGATAGATTTGTTTTCAAGCTAATATCAATAGAGTAGGAAGTGGTCGTATGTTGTTTTGTCCACAGAACTCAGCGAGGAGAAAAGGATTGGAGTGCAACTCGAAGCGTGCAGGGACAAACGTCGATAAAAGGTACCTCTGTCATCCTTCCTTCTCATGTGTTAGTTTAGATAGATTTGAAAGGAAGTCAGTGTCCATGTTAAGCATTTTCTGTCTAGAGTTAGGGTCAAGCTCTTAGAGGCGATCTACCTGTCCGCAGGGAGATTTTCCTACAACAGAAACTCGCGACTCCGCTGGGGAGATAGCCTCAAATCAAAACTTCTTGTTTGGATTTTTCTCCTCATTGACCTTGTTCTATCCCTTGATTGTTTCAGACCTGGTTCAATCCTCTTTTGATTAGTTTCATGAGCTAATTGGCTCCTTACCTCATCACACTCAGCATAATTGTCGAATTTGGATTTCAATTTTTGGAATTTTTTGACATTTTTTGGAGTTTTAGACCCTAGCGCCCCTGTCCTAGTGTTAACAAAGCACCAACGCTCCCCCATACCTTTGCACATAGCGCTATAATTCTCCTTGCCTTTGGAAACAGAGCGCCAACCCTCTTTGGCTCAAAAAACCCCCCAGAATTGCCTTGTCAGGGTTTTGCCTCTGTGTCTCTTCTGCTGAGTGACCTTGTGAGTCAATTGTTCTTCCCTTTCAGCCTTGAGATCTGTATTTTTTTGAAGAATAAACACCTTCTTAATTGGATCTTGCAGCCTTCTTCACTATTTTCATTGAGTTTTCCCTGTTGAGTGAAGTTTGAAACCTATGCACTGTTTTTCTCTCCTCATCAGCTGAGTAAAAACCTTGGTGAAGGTCATCAAAGGCCTACAGACCTCTTCATCTCAATTTTAGTCAAGGTCATTGTTCTTTAACTTTTGCTTTTGGGTGTGGAGTTTGTTTTTCTTTTCTTTGATCGTTCTTTTCTTTCGCTTTTCGTTTTGATTGCTACGAAGGGTGTATTGTTTGTGTGACTTTTGCTTGTGCTAGTTTGGTTTGCATTCATATAAGAAAGATAATTAGCAAGACGAGCATTGTGTTGTATTGATCATCACTCATACACAAACAATAAAAGACATCTTTATGATTGATAGTGCATATTAGAAGGCATTTAAAAGTTTTTGCATTACATCAGGATTTGATTGAGAAAAAGAACCGTTTGAGGGCATCCCTTATTTGTGATTGATTAGTGAAAATAACTCTCTCTCTCCCTTAGCTAGATGTTCATCGAAAGGAAATGACTGCTTATCATGTTCGATGCATTCTTTGGGTCTGAGTCATAATTCCATTTGTTTCACTTCCATGCACCCCTTTGCGTAAAGAACAACCATAAAAATCAACGCTAACTAAAAGTTTTCTAGAACTTTTTCTTTTCTAGGATCCTCCACCAACAGTAGACTAGGCTTAGTACTTTGGATTAGGGCTGTGAGCATCCTGAGTTAGGGAGAGTCAAATCCAGTTATCGTATAAGTCTGCCTGGGATCCCCCTCTCAGACAGGGGTTATGCACGAGGTCGCATTCGGGTAAGCTACGGGGACTAACCCTCCGTGGTTTAACTGATTGTGGTGGTCAGATCATATTATGGGGATCACTTTGAGGTAAATCCACAATTACTGCGTGGAAGCCTTTTAGTTGATTTCGGGCTTGA
>ML789933.1:209538-240506 GCA_009831015.1 Picea engelmannii | reverse complement strand
GTCGCCATTGTAACTATTCCACCCTATCCCCGCCCCTTCTGGACTTGACCACGTGATGTTGGATTTCATCACCAACTAGTACGGTCATCAAAAGAAGGTCCTGTTTGCTTGGTTGTGATTCTTAGATTCTTTTAGCGTGTGCTGTTTCTTTTCGTTAGTTGGCCATAGATTTCTTTCGCCGACTCTTTTCTGCCAACATCGACCCTCCACGTCGCTCACGGAGGCTACAGGGACTTCCTCTAGAAAATATGGAAGGAAACACCCCTTTACCCCCTCATTCTACGAAAGAATCCCCTCAACAGAGCGAGGTTCATAATACCACAACTTCCCAGGAAGAAGTTCCCATTCCTTTGGAGAATTTTTGAATTGTCTCAGAATCTCCGGAAGCTTATCGCATTCCGGAGGGATACGAACGACAGATCCTCCACCTCAATTCCACCGGAGAATTTGTTGTCGTCAATCCTTCTGACATTCCGGCCAGGTCTTCTCAAAACCCGTTAGCCAGTGATCCTTTTTGGACTGTGGACGTCGTTCGGAGTCCACCACGCTTGGTGCGAGATCTCTATGGAATAGGGGAAGGTGCCGATGCATCTTTTTCCTATACTGTACCCCCAAATCACTTCACCGGTACTACCACTTTTATAGCCACACCAACCGTTGGTCCGAACATACCATCTGTTGGTCCAAGGTCTACTATTCCCCTCTAGACGACCCATTCGACAATGACCCCGCACATTCTGACTATCCCCGCCGGTAACGCAGTAGTTAATCAAGCCTCGATTGGCACACCTGTAACACCGAGACCCACACTCCCTTTTGGATTCAGGGGACTGAATGCTTCTTCTACCTCCACTGACCAAACCACTACCCAAATTATACTGGGAAGTTCTATACCCATCCAACAACCCGGAGGGACCCGTCTTGGTGGTCCTAATCCACTCGGTGGTACCGATCAGTCATTTACGTCTAGCTCTCAGATCCCGGGAACTCTACCTCAAACTGGGGGGCATCCTCCCTCCGGAGGACAAATTCCATTTGGAGGGAACCCTAATTTTGGGGGGCATCGTCCTACCGGAGGACAAATTCCATTTGGGGGGCACCCTCATGCTAGGGGGCAGCCTCAATCTGGAGTACACCATCAACCACAAGGACAAAATGTGTCTACCGCACCCAATCCATGGAGCGTCCCTTTTCAAGGAAACCCACATGCCTCCACGGGACAAAGTGTTCAGACTCCACAACAACCCCCTTATGGACAAATGCCAAACCCACCCTATAATCCACAAAACCCATTCGGTTATCCTCCGCTCACACATACTTCTCAAAACATCTCAAATCCTATGTACCTTGGTCAAAACCAACCTCACATGAGAGGACCCACGAGTTATAATTATCCACATAACCCAGTATTGGGCCCCACTGGTGTCCCTCTGCCACACCAGCATTACCCACAGGTTAACCGACAACTACCCTTTCTAGCCACCCTGGACCTTCCAGACTTGTCTCGGTTAACAAATGATCCCATTTATCATTCTCCGGTTTGGTCAGCCATTCCAGCTAAACTCCCTTCTGATATCCCAAAATTCGACGGAAAGCCCAGAGAAGACCCAAACAACCACGTGATGACCTTCCATTTGTGGTGCTCATCCAACTCCCTCATGGATGATTCGATTCGTTTGCATCTTTTCCAACGAACACTTACGGGTTCTGCAACGAAATGGTATATTGAATTACCACGCGCATCCTTTCACGATTTCAACTCCCTTGCCATGTCCTTCCTCACACATTTCCAACTACCCATTCGATACGAGATGGGTACTGAACTATTAACCTCTCTTCGTCAGACAACTTCCATACATATATCCGATCATATCCATGAATGGAGACGACGACGAAGACTAATCAAAGCGGTCATTCCCGACCAATTGTTAGCAGAATGGTTCACAAAATCACTATTACCCCAGATTGCTCATGATGTTGCCATGGGTGGTGTAGTCACCGAGGAAGAAGCCATCGCCCGAGCTCAATACTTAGACTTAGTCTATTCACAATCCGATACTCTATATGAGTTGATACCGAATGCTACCCGTGCCACTAACGATCCATCCAAACCATCGAATGCTTCGCATGCAGATGGAGTTATTGGATCCGTCAAAACTCAATCTACTACTCAGTCTACTGGAACAATCCAGCGACCCACTTCCACGGCTGCTCCCAGTTCAACTGCACCCTCTTCTACCCCACCTCAAACTCACGTCTCTGATGTGAATGCAGTCCAATCAACCCCTTCACAACAAATTGGGGGAAAGAAGAAAGCGAGAAACAAACCAAAGAAGAAGAACAATAACGAGCAACCCAAGACCCAATCGCAAACCCCTGCTGCCGGAAAACAACCACAACGAAAACCAAAATTCCCATGTCTCATTTGTGGGGACGACCACTACACTTGAGACTGCCCACATCGCGATGAAGTGGCCAAAATTTTCAAGGGAAATTCACAACCCGCTGTGCTCACTCAGCCTTTTCCGCAGCAACAATTGTTGGTTGCACAAACCCCCACGCTGGGGGGCAGTTCCAACCAACCCCATGATGAGGCCTCGACAAGTGCCCACATTTACATGTTTAACGGAGTTAATCTAACAACTCGCTCTGCGACATATGACATGCCAGTTAAATCTGATAAACTGAACACTGCTAACGGTTCTCCGTCAGACCCGTTGCCACCCTCCGTCAATGCTCCATCTATTAGCCCTCCATCCGGGCCACTCCAGATCGAGAAACCATCTTTTGACTCCATCCTACGCCCTCCTAAGAGAACCGTCCAGAAATCTACATTCAATCCTAATTCACGGGCTGCCCAAAACTACAATATCGTAGAAGATTTGGCCCAAGCCCCATGTGCCATGTCTGCCTTGGAAGTTCTACAACACTGTCCCAACCAACGTAGAACGCTCTTAGCCTCTATTGACGCTTTCGATCCCGAGTCATCAAACTACATCACGTTTAATCTTGATGATCATCAACCGTGACTCTCCCACCAGCTAGCTTTCCAAATTGATGTGGTTTTTCACAATCAACAAATCCACCGGACTATCCTAGATGAGGGAGCCTCCACCTGTGTCATGTCTCTAGCCTGTTGGAAAGGCTTGAAATCACCTACCCTTAACAAATCCACTACCATGTTACGTGCCTTCGATGGATGAGGTTTTCATCCTCACAGATTATTACAATCCTTAGCCGTTCAGCTGGGCGGAAAAACTGTTACTGTTGACGTCGAGGTGGTCGATGCCCCCCCTCGATTACAACCTACTACTTGGAAGAAGTTGGTTCTACGCGATGACTGTCGTCGCCTCGTCGGTTTTTCGATGTGTATAATTCCCCCATCAAGGCAAAATTGTTACCATCGATCAACTCGATTTCTGCACACCCAACACTCGCATCCCTGCTACCAACAACATTCCCTTTCTGGGAGACCACCCAGTTACGTATGAAAGCATTGGTGTTGGCTTATTGAAATATTCTAGCCTCATGGGTACTTTCCCTACACCACTTCCACCCACGACACATCATATTGCCGCCGTCAATATGATTTCGACTATGTCTTATCAATCCTTGGAATCATCCGACCCTTGGGTTGTGCCTAGTCCTTTGGAATTCGATGTGCTCGGGGACACAATGCCTCTGAGCCCAGCCGAGGCCACATACATAGCTATTCAATATGCCTCTCCCTCTTCGAACACTTCACATTCATTGGCACCCGATACTTATTCGGTTCCCTCGTGGTTAGATTCCCTGTCATCCGCCGTTGATTACATTTCCCAAATTTTTCCTTCGGACGAATCTATCATGGAAATGCTTAGCATTGACGATCTGCCCTGGGATGAAAACCACCATCGATCTTCTTTTCTCCCACCTTTGGAAGAAATCCAAGACATACGATCTGTCTTCCCCCCCGATGTTACCGAAGCTTCGCAATCTCCTATCCTCACACAAGATACTCTCTCTGAGGGGAACATGGGTAACATCTATACTACGGTCACGATTGACATTTCAATCAAAGAAGGTGTCGTGGAAAACATCAACCTTGGTGCTAATTGCACACCCGACGAAGTGGTTTCTTACACCGCTTTATTCAAGGAATTCCGCGATGTCTTCGCATGGAGTTACGAGGAAATGCCAGGGATCGACCCTTCCATCATCGTACACTAAATCAAAACTTACCCTGACGCGAAACCGGTTCAGCAAAAGCTTCGCCCGGTTCATCCCAAGAAAATCACAGCTATAAAGGCAGAAGTTGAAAAACTTCTAAAATCTGGCTTTATCTATCCCGTCCCTTTAACCGAATGGGTCTCCAAACTTGTTCCGGTTGTTAAGAAACAAGGGGCCATCCGTGTTTGCGTTGACTATAGAGATCTCAACAAAGCTTGTCCTAAGGACAACTACCCTACGCCCTTCATCGATCAAATCATCGATAATTGCACGGGGAGTGTAATCTTTTCTTTCATGGATGGCTTTTCTGGGTATAACCAGATCGAAATCTTGCCTACAGATCAACACAAGACAACCTTCATCTGCCCTTGGGGAACTTTCGCTTACCGAAAGCTACCTTTTGGCCTTAAAAATGTTGGAGCCACTTTCCAGCGAGCCATGTCGTACGCTTTTCATGACATCAAACATATAGCAGAACCGTATCTCGACGATTTACCCGCACATTCATTAAATCGATTCGATCATATTGATCATTTACGCGCGATTTTTTTGCTATGTAGGTTCTACCGTATTTGTCTGAACCCACACAAATGCATTTTTTTTGTCGAATCTGGTCGACTCCTCGGTTTCATTGTCTCCAAAGATGGGATCAGAGTGGATCCCTTAAAGATCAAGGCCATCTTAGCCTTACCTCCACCTACCAATTTAACCGAACTCCAAAGTTTGCAAGGCAAAGCAAACTTTCTTTGCCGTTTCATCTGCAATTATGCCGAGATCACTAAAGGATTTATGCGATTACTAAAAGAAGAACGTCCCTTTCATCTGGGATGATGTAGCTCAACGGTCATTCAACACTCTCAAGCACGCTTTGACCCATACACCTTTGTTACATCCCCCTGAATATACAAAGGATTATATCCTTTACTTGGCCGCTTCTACTTCCACCATCGCAATGGTGTTAGTCCAAGAAGACCCCAATGACGAAGAACATGTGATCTATTATCTGAGTAAGAGTTTATCTAGACCCGAACTCAGATATTTTCATGTTGAGAAACTGGCTCTGGCAGCCGTCATCATTGTCCAAAGGTTCTGCCACTACATCTTATTACGCACCACCACGGTAATCGCAGACTCCAACCCCATGTACCACGTCCTGACACGTCAAGTACTTGGGGGAAAATATTTGAAATGGATCGTCATTCTTCAAGAATTTGATCTTGAGTTTACGAAGGCTAAAGCCAAAAAATTCTTGGTGTTTTCCGAGCTTATCTGTGCTCTCCCTCGTGCTGATGAAAACATCGAACCCAGAGATTCTCTCCCCGATGAATCTCTCTTCCTCATCAGTACCTCTGATCCTTGGTACGGAGACATTCTCCTCTACCTTCAAACACAACGTTTTCAATCCAACATCTCTCGCGAAGAGTGTCGACGCATTCGTCACCACTCTCACCGTTATATCATCTTCAACGACACTTTGTATCGCCGTGGTATCGACACCATCCTACGACGATGTCTGATTCACGAGGAGGATGAACGCATTTTGAACGATTGTCACCTTGGCACCTGTGGCGATCACCTTTCCGGAATGGCCACAGCCCAAAAAATCCTACGTACTGACTACTTTTGGCCCTCGATTTTCAAAGATTGTATCGAGTCTGTCAAGAAATGCCCACCCTGCCAAATCTTTAACAAGAAGGCATGCACCCACCCTATGGCGCTGCACCCTATCATTGCCATCAACCCCTTCGCAAAATGGGGCATCGATTTCATGCAGTGTAAGCCTACCTCAGCCGGGGGGCATGGTTACATCATCGTCGCCGTCGACTACTTCACCAAATGGGATGAGGCTATGCCTACCTTCCTGAATGATGGCCGTACGACAACTCTATTCCTCTTCAACCACATCATAACTCGTTTTGGTGTACCATGTGCCATTGTCACTGACCATGGTGCACACTTCAAAAACCAGATGATGAGCGAGTTACATGTCAAATTGGGTTTTCGCCATGAAAACTCATCCCCTTACTACCCTCAAGCAAACGGACAAGTTGAGGCCATCAACAAAGTCCTGAAAACCATGATCCAACGCATGGTAGGGGAAAATAAAACATCGTGGCATCTACAAATGTTCTTCGCTCTCTGGGCCTATCGCACCTCTGTGAAAACTTCAACTGGATTCACTCCTTTCCAGTTGGTCTATGGCATCGAAGCCATCCTACCGATCGAGTGTGAGATTCCATCACTCAAACTAAAAGTAGAACTCCTGCCTCATACTTCTGCTGAAGAAGAACGATTTTTGTATCTATCCAAACTGGACGAAGCACGTCGCGATGCTGCTCTCGCCAATGAGGCACATCAAAAAACGAATTAAAAGTCAATATGACAAATCCGTCCACCCTCGGACTTTCGCGGAAGGAGACTTAGTCCTTGTTTACGACCAAGCTCACGATAAATTGGGGACAGGAAAGTTAGAACCCATGTGGCACGGTCCCTACATTGTAAAACGTGTCCTACATAAAGGTGCCTACAAATTAGTTGATCATGAAGGAATTTCCCTAGGAGAGCCCCGAAACGGGATTTACCTTAAGACGTACTATGCCTAGATCGCCTAGCATTTGTACTTTGTACATTATTGTATTTAGTTTTGGTGTGTCTATTTCTTTCGCATGCTCGAGTCTTTACCATTGCCACTCATGACTGTGCTTGTGTTTTCATGTGCATATGACATCTCCCTTTCCTATATTTTTTGGGTTCGCAGATGGCGCTAGCCGACATACCTGGAACATTGCTTCAGCAGCTTGGGTTATTTACCAATTTGACCAGGTGGTGAGTTCAGGAGGCATCTGTTTAGGACCAACAACCAACAATATGGCAGAATATCATGCTGTCATTGGATTGTTGACCCAAGCTTCCTCTCTAGGTATCTCTCGCATCATTATTTACTTAGACTCCCAACTGGTGGTTTTTCAACTCAACCGCATCTACGCTATCCGTAGACCTATCCTGCTACGCCTACACTTACAAGTTCGCCATCTCGAACGAATGTTCGATTACATCGAATATAGACACATTCCGAGAGAACTTAATTGTGTTTCGGATTCATTAGCTAATTACATCATGGATTGGTATCTTGCCCACATATAAGATTCAAGGAAAGCAAAAATGTACATTGCATGTAAATTAAAACACATCACAGACATCATCATGTACAAATCATTGGCACCATAAAAACTCGAAACTGTATATATATATATATATATATATATATATATATATATGGCGTGACTGAAATGTTTGTATTACATCAAAAAGTGTGTAGAAGAGTAAAATATTGGGTCTGTTCACCCACACAACATCCCCTGACAAGGCATACAAAAAACATGATCACGGGAGAGACTCTAATCTCCCCGCACTACGTTGTGCTGTGAGTAACACACTACTGCACGCACTACGTGCCTCAATAGAGAATTGATATTCTCTGGTACTCCTACAGTGTGCCTCTGTAGATGTAAAGGCACCTCCCCCCTCCGCAGAGGAGGGATACCCATCGTAAGGCCTTGGAGGTTCCTCTCAACCTCTCGGAGACCTACTGCTGGTACTACTGGATCTGCTGCAACGGGGGCACCTCCACGACGCCCTAGTATGGGTATATCAGCCGGGCGCACTGCTCCCTTGTCTGCATGTTGGAAACAAAACATCTGTTAAAACTCTTTTACATACCCAAAAAATATATATACATCAAAAACTTAAAAAAAACAAAAACTAGACAAGGTATGGCTTAGTCTCTTACTTGACTCATCCCAGTCTTCCCCCGTGGGCAAAATCAAGTCCATACTCCCACGGAAGTCTACATCAACATAAGTGAAGTTCTCTATCCAGAGGTACTGCTGTCTCAGCCAGGCAAAGAAGTCACCAGTGAAATGGAACTCTGACTCCGAAACTAGCCTCGGAGACAGACTAGTCTACCTCTCCATCCTAGGTTCATCCACTGGTCGTACTGCCAGTGCTATCTGAGGCTGCATCTGAGGGGCGCGCTCTAGAAAAAACGAGACCAAAAACGAGCCATAGCCGAACTGCTTCTGACCAGTCCTGCACCGTGAGATCTGTTCCTTCACATTCCGAAGGAACGTTGCACTCCAGTTGAACAGTGTTGGTTCCAAACAATGAACACCATAGGCCACCTGTGATCTCGATGCCAGATGAGCACTAGTGCTACCGGTCACGCTTGTGATAGCGAATAGTATAGACCGGAGGGGCAAATCTCGAATATCCTTGCTAGGGATCCTGCCCCCTACCAACCTTGCTCCCGGGATGCAGTGGTGTGCCAGATACACGTCCACTTGTTCAGGTAATGCCCTCTGTCCAGTGAAAGATATGGGGACCCCTCTTTTCGAGAGGCCAGTCAAAAAGTACACATCTTCTAACTCGATGGTTAAAATTTGCGTGCCGATACAGAATCCTTGATCCGCAACATCCCAGAGGCCAATCATGTACTCGAGCAATAGAACTTCTCTCTTCATTTTTTGTAATTTGAAGAACTTGAGAAAGCCACGAGCCCGTAGAGCGGCCCGCGTACGAGGACTCCGTAGAGCGGCTAAATCATCCATCTCATGTTCCCTCTCTTTCCATTCAATCATGATTGCCGAAGGTACCTACAAAACAAAAAATCAAGAATTTCATTATTCCTCACGTTTTGGTAATTTCAGCGATTTTCAAAAGCATTTTAAAACATGAAACAACATGCACATCATCAAAAAGAAACCACTCACTCTTTTTAACCACCACGCCCTTTAATATTTGTCAAATAATGATAAAAACGTTTTAAAAATGCAAAACGACTTTGGGGGCTGCGTGGGCATTTGGGGAGATTTTTTATGAGTTCTTTTACTAAGAATAACCTGTCCAATTGATTTCAAGGGTGTATACATCCTAACCACCCTTCCCTAAAGCATTTTTTGTAAAAGAATCCCCTTATTTTATTAATTTTTAAAAGAGGCCGATTTGGTTCAAGAGGGGCGACTTAGGGCTTTGTGTTTTAAAATAAATAATGCCATGAAAATGGATCTAAAACCATGTAATTGAAATAGCAAAGGATGGGCACCTACCTGGTTCGAACGGTGAGCAAAATGATCGATCGTAGCTCCGGCGGCGAGAAAAACAAGATTTGCTTCAAAATGGGATTCTCCACTATTCCAAAATCCTTGCAAATGAAATGATAAATGAATTTCCAAATCAATTGTTATTTATAAAATTTCATTTTTTATAAGGTATGGTCATTTTTGGGTTTCTCTAATGATGTAATGGCTTCACTAAACTCTGGTTTGTAGCTTTGGCATCGCAGGTTTCCTAGCAGTCCTGATCGGTTATTCACCTTGTCACACTTATGAGCATAGTCTTAGTTCGTTCTCGAGCTCGACAATATGAGAACGTAACCGGGTAAACTTTTATCTCTTTTTTGGACCTGTATGGATACAAACACACGAAAAAGGAACCCCCCTGGAGTCTCCTTTAAACCCTTTCCAGACTCTCTAAACATGAAAAGATTGTCGAGTGATCTTGCTTCCTTTCACACTCGTTAAAAGGTCAGAAAGGGCGTCTTTCGAGCGATAGTTTAACCCTTTTTTGGTCTCATTGGACTACTGTACGAAAAAAGGAACTGAGAGAGTTAGCTTTTAAGTGTTTTTCCAAACTCTATAATCCCGAAAAACCTTCGAGTTTTCTGTCCTTGGACTCGTTAAAGCACACATCGACAGGCCCATATGGGACCGAACCCTTACTTCTTCCGGTTCGTTAAACAAAGGAAGAGGAACTTACCGAAGGTGAGTTATATCAAGCATGTGTTATCCTCCTCGAGCTCATTAAATCAAAAAGAGGTACTCATCTATCTGGATGGGGGAAAAAATTGAAAGGAGCAAGCCAAACAGTCTCTTGCGAACATCATCTAGCACTTCTTAGAGTCGCCCTTGAACACAACACTTTGTCACTTTGCACATATCATAATCCGATGAACCTTTGCACTGAGCCAATCCTCCGAGTTCCTTTCACTCCTTTGGGTCACCCGACAAAAGTCACAGTATCCATTGCATAGTTTTGGTTCATGTCATGTTTTGCTGTAGTGCCCCAGTGTTCAAGGGAAGTATCTGCTTCGAGAGTCATCCATCCCAAGTATCTTGCCTCAAAACCTGTGTCAATCCATGTCCATTCAATCTGCCAATCACATCTCCATGTCCGTTTCGTGTCGTTGATGGGGGATACATCAAGGCCCTCCCTCGACGAGTCTATTCCTATCGACTCCAACACATTATCCAGGAATCAAACTTAGAAACCAGTTAGTACTTTGGGACCTGCATGCCTCAATGGCAGGCCTCCTCACATCCGACAATAGGTTTACATCATTGACCTCTGATCAAATGATTCCACAGGTGTTCGACTTCATCTCATCTATTCACATTCATTGGAATGTACTAAGGTACCTTGGGAATCATTGACATCAATGGTGATCTCCCTCGCACTTGTTAACGGTTCTCACCATTGACCAGTAATCAAGTGGTTTCTGCCATGTTCGACATCAAGACATCTATTCACATGGTTAGAATCGTACCACATTGGGATTGGTAAGAAGACCCTGGGTTGAGTGATCACTTTAATGTATGCTTTACCCAGGCTGCGAAGGAGTTTTTATTGGACAAGAACACATACACTGTCACATAGATCCACTTTGTATTGGTCGTGGCTATGTCTTGTCATCTCATAGATCCACTGTGTATTCTTTGTGGCTACGATCAGTCTAAGTCATCAGAGTATAGATCCACATTGTATCTTTGGTGGCTATACCTTTTTATCAATACAATTATGGATCCGCAGTGTATTTTATGGCGGCCATATCCTATTAAGTCTTGATCACCCAAGCATAGGTATGCCTGCCTTGGGTTTTGAAATATGTCATGATACTTGATTGGATGTTTGTGTGCAGCTTCTGTCAGGTTCTCCGAGTCTATACCCTTGCTTGGACATCTACAAAGTATTTTAGTTATCAGTTGGCATCTTCTAACTTCATACTTTGGGGGGCATTCTATTACACGTCAAAATTACTCAGCTGGATAAGTGTCACATATCCCTCTCAATTGTCGTAAGTGTCGCATCTTCCTTACAACTTTCGCAAGTGTCGCAAGTTGGTCACAAGTGTCGCAAATGATGTTCAGACATACTGCCATGATGAATGACACTAAGGAGACACTTATAACATCTCATATGCTTGATTTGAAGAAGGAGAACTGGTTTACTGAAGTCAAACAACTCTTGACACCTGAAGAGAGCCCTGAAACAAAGGTTTTGAGGAGGAGCGCTCCCCTATTTCAGCCCTAGAAGCGCTGACGCTCCCCTACAAGGCTCCAGGGAGCGTTATAACGCTCCCCAGCCCCCTCTGAAGGAGTGCTGCTCATCTTGAAGGCGTTGGCGCTCCCCTAAAGCTCACCAGGGAGCGCTACAATGCTCTGATGCCCCTTCTAAAGGAGCGCTGCCTAATCTGAGGCATTAGTTGGCCCGTTGAGGAGAATAAGGGGAGGATCTTTCGAGATTAGGAGGTAGTTGTGTTCGAATTATTGGTTTCATCAAGAGATCCCTGATCTAGGGAGAAGGTTCCCAACTTGTTCTAAAGATAACTCAAGAGGTTAAGCTCTTCTTAACCTATATAAACAGGCTCTATGATGGTGGAAAGGGGGAAGAACTGAATATATGAAACTTATGATCTTGGAGGGAACTCAGGGTCAGCCAAAGGAGAGTGATCAGTGAAGCTGCTGTTATCTAGGTTGTGGATCTTTCAGGCAAGGGTTAGACGAAGAGGACTTGACGAAGCTGTCGCATTCGCATCTACGATTGTAAGTATTGCTGTCATTATTCTCATCAATATGACACGCTTGGCCTGCTTATTTCTAGTTTGTGTCTAATGTCACATGAACTTATCATTAATTGATAGATCTGTTTTCAAGCTAATATCAATAGAGTAGGAAGTGGTCGTATCTTGTTTTGTCCACATAACTCAGCGAGGAGCAAAGGATTGGAGCGCAACTCGGAGCGTGTAGGGACAAACGTCGATAAAAAGTATCTCTGTCATCCTTCCTTCTCATGTGTTAGTTTAGATAGATTTGAAAGGAAGTCAGTGTCCATGTTAAGCATTTTCTGTCTAGAGTTAGGGTCAATCTCTTAGAGGCGATCTACCTGTCCGCAGGGAGATTTTCCTACAATAGTCATGAGAACATGGATATTGACTCTGCCACCAGCAATGTCAATAGAAGCATCAAGTGATGCTGATATCTGTATGCCAGTCAATGTAGCAACTAGACCTTTGCCTGGTAGTGATTCAAAATGTTCAATTGAAACAGGAGGAAGCTCTTTTCCTTCACTGTGATTTGCGACGACTCTTGCAATGGGATGTGTGGTTCCTTTTTCCATAGTGGATGCCACTGCAAGAGCTTCCTTTTCACAGCTTGGATTGCAACAAGCATTAACATTCTTGTCTTTTTGTCTAGGTAAACTATGTCCATGAATTGGTTCAATTCCCTTGCAGACAAGCCCCCCCGTAGTTAAAGTTCCAGTTTTGTCAAACGCAATAGTATCACAAGATGCAAGTGCATCCAATGCATGTCCACCTTTTAACAGGATACCCTTACTTGCACAAGCACTAATTGCAGTTGCATAAGCTAGAGGAGCCATTGCTACCATGAGTCCCAATGCCCTATAAATAGATCGTCGGGCTCCTGGAGTACCTATAAATGGCCACTTGAATACAAATGGTCCAAAAAGAGCTACTACAACTGATACCACCACAATAGCCTGGCTGTAACATTCTCCAAATTCATCAAGCCATCTCTGTAATTTTGGTTTGTTCAGTTGTGCTTCTTCAGTCAAATGCATGATCTTGGACAATGTTGAAACCTTCCATATGATCCTTCTCCAATCAAAGATTGGGGCCTGAAATTATCTGTTTAAAGCTCGCAAATACCCACAGGCTGAGAGACCAATGACGAAACCCTTTATGTTTGCTAATGACACCTGTGTGACGCATTGTTTGTTTTGGACATTTAGCAGTTCATTCTCCCTTCACTCTACATCTTGCTCTGGTGCCCGTGAATTCACCTCGAAAGCTTCCAAACTCCTTGGCGATGGATGGAACAAGAAGCTGCCTCCAATTTCGTGTTCAAACAGGAGATCGCCGGATGTCCTATGAGGAATCATGATAGAAACAGGCCTGCGCTTTTATTTATTTATTTTTGGCTTCTGAGGGAAATATCCCACATTCATGAGGAGAAAGGATTTAAAAGCATTTGTATATGTGAATGTTTGCATCATATACTCGAGGATATGAGCCCAAGGCTATGCTTGGAGTTAGGCGTTGGTGCTGGCACTGGCTTGTGTGTTTGTTGTTGGTGCATGAAATGGCGCTTATCCTTAGTGTCGAATATTCGGAGATTGGCTCTAGGCCAATATTATTCTTTTGGAAAAATATTTGGCAAAATATTTAAATTTTGATAAACAAGCCAAACTCTGCATAAAGGCCGAGGGGTCAATTTTGCTAAAAAGGACTAAATTTTGGTGAACAAACCAAATTTGTATTTGCCCACAAGAATTAAACTTTGCCATTTCAAACCAATTCACAACCTTTTTGCTAAAAAAGCACCGAAACTCGCTTTGAAACTCACGCGCAGCGACTCATCTTATGCTTGGTCAGTGCCGAGCACTTTCTGCCGCCTTCACCATGCGTCATAAAAAAGCATAAGCCTGAAACAAATAAATATTATTCAGAACACTGATTCCCTATTATATAGGGTTCTAACATAGGCTCCACCTGGGGAAGATAGTTCCAAAGGAGATGTCTAGGACCACTGAACTCTGAATTTCGCCGACCAACTGATCATTGGGCTGCCCCCAAACTGTAAACTGAAAATAAAACTATGAAGGGATAAAAAGAAAAGTGCTCATCATGTTGAGCTTATTGGCGCATTCCTACCTACCCTAATCTACCTCATAATTTTGTTAAATCAGGTAATACATAAATTCCAATGGAGCCAACCCAGCAGTTGATCCCATGCTTGGGTTTCCTCATCGTGCTTGATGAAAATCGAAACTGAAATATGTAATGGCAACTGGTGATGGCTCGGATCCTTGCAGAAAAAACATGATTGAACAGTTATACTGAAAAGGAGCTCCATATAATTTGCAACCGGGTCAATAAATATATGATCTATTTGTTGATTCTCCAGGTATTCATTTATCATTTTAACATGGATAAGTTTCCCATTCGTGTCCTCAATATCAGACCATGATTGCAACTGTTCAATTTCAGACTTATGCTTGCAAACAACATATTCATCAATCAAAAAATCGAAAGACGATACAATATCTTTTGGTTTTGGAGATGTAAGTTTCTCATAAAATTGTTTTGGATGCTGGAAACTGTAAGACTGAATCTGAGTATTCAAAAGCTCAATATCCTTTTCAAGTCTTTCAGCAAACAACTCGAGAACACAAATTTTAATTTCATGAGAATTTTTTTTCGATTTCCAACAATGAAACAAGGCTGTTAACGAAACTTCATCAATTTGGAAATCTGCTAACTCATCCCTGAATTCTTTTATAGCTTCACAATATATAGGATTTTCCACATACCCTGTCATCTTGAAGCATCATCAAGGCTTTGAAATCTGGATTCTTCAGCAGTAGAGTCGCTTGTGAACTTTGAAGCTCGGTATCTTGAACAATGGAGTCGCTAGGTGAATGGTACATCCTTCTTGTGTTTGGCTTCTGTTCACCATCAGAAGTCAAATATGAACTTGAAGTGCACCTCTGGAGAAGTTCCCCAGTGGAGTCGCCAAAAATGTTAGCGCTCTGTAATTTGCCTAAGGCTACGGAGGCAATCATAGAGGTAACCTCAAACCACTTCGAGTCTTGGATCTAGCCCTCCAAGACTCAGAGAGGGATCTCTCTTTTCGATTTAACTTGGTTTGTATGGGATGGATTTTAGGCTAGCTATAAAAGTATGGGGTTTTTTATTTTTAAAGGGTTAGTTTGGGACAACAAGGAGGGCCATTGGGCAAATGGGGTCTGCGCTTAAAAATGTGATTCACTCTCAGATCTGGACAAAGTTCTTTCACAGGGAAAGGTAGCGGCAATGTTGGATCGAATTAAATTTTGATGGTGTCAATTTGAGGAAGAAAAAGGGGAGGAAAAAGCCAAGCAAAGGAGCAGCTAAGAATTCCTAAAATGGGCTTTTAGAAGAAAACATAAAGATTATCACAAGATCAGATGCAGAGTATTTGCTAATAAATTCTGCTCTTTTACTCTTCTTCTGATAATAAGAAAAGGAAAACACGCGTAATGATTACAGGAAAACACTTAATAGAGAA
The DNA here is from genome assembly GCA_009831015.1 of Picea engelmannii. Classification (NCBI taxonomy): domain Eukaryota; kingdom Viridiplantae; phylum Streptophyta; class Pinopsida; order Pinales; family Pinaceae; genus Picea; species Picea engelmannii. The sequence goes on along the minus strand of ML789933.1, from coordinate 224,895 downwards.
AGAACGCCACCAACAAATCCACACAGGAATCCTGTAAAAGAAAGCATGCCCATTGCTGATTGATCATCTAAATATTACAGAAAATGTTCTCTGGCCAAACGCAACCCACGTTCCAACAAAGAAAAATAAAAACTACAGGTCGAGACCTCTCACACAGGTCGAAATCCTCTCCTCTCAGCCCATTCGAACCCCTGTTTTGCCTTTTACATGTGTATAAATAATAAAAATTGCCTCAGTCTTCCCCAGACTCGAGCACATAACTCTGCACTCTAAAAATAGGAAAGCAGTTACAAAGATTGACACCTGTAGACTGTTTCTAAAACAAACAAAATACCAAATCCAAGAAAAGTCGATTTGGCAACTGTTGCTTGAACATCTGGAGTTTGTTAAGGTTTGCTGGCGAATGGACTATAACAACATCACAATGAATAATGTAGCAGCAGTCGAATGCCTGAGGTTGTTTGAAGGTATGTTGCCAGTTGGAGGATTAGTGCTATAACCTTTGCCATGTGTTCCCTGAAACTGCATTCCTTGTCTGCCATATGATTCAAACAATGCCTAAACATTGGGATATTTCGCCATTTGTCATTCATGAAATTAAATTGCCACATGCCCTTGACTGCCAGCTGCATTTGAATGATGCTTCAAAACAATGATGCTCTGCCACCTCTTCCACGTCTTGGTCGCCTTGGTTATCAACATCCCATCCAAGTTTCTTGCACCACCAGGAACACTATCTCCAACTTGCTTTTGAAGTGGGTTAGCCTCTCCTGTTAAGTGTTCAACAGTCACCATGGATATTCCTTGGCATACTTCTCCATCGACTGGTACAGCCTCACCGGCCCGGACCAATATGTATGAATCAACTTCCAAATCATGCACATGAACACGTTTGGAAACCATTGAGGAAAAATGATGAGGAATTGTTGAATCAAATGCATCCAAAACAAGAGCGAACTCCGGATTGTTTTCCTTTAGTGCCTTGACATCACCCAACGCTTTCTTTGTGTAATATTCCTCCACAATATGAGCAAGGTTAAACATGGCAAGAATCAATCCACCTTCCAGGGTGTTTCCCATAAACACAGATGCAAATGCAGCTAAAGTCATGAGAACATGGATATTGACTCTGCCACCAACAATGTCAATAGATGCATCAAGTGTTGATGATATCTGTATGCCAGTCAATGTAGCAACTAGACCTTTGCCTGGTAGTGATTCAAAATGTTCAATTGAAACAGGAGGAAACTCTTTTCCTTCACTGTGATCTGCGACGGCTCTTGCTATGGGATGCGTGGTTCCTTTTTCCATAGCGGATGCCATTGCAAGAGCTTCCTTTTCACAGCTTGGATTGCATCAAGCATTAACATTCTTGTCTTTCCGTCCAGGTAAACTATGTCCATGAATTGGTTCAATTCCCTTGTAGACAAGCCCCCCCTGGGTTAAAGTTCTAGTTTTGTCAAATGCAATAGTATCACAAGATGCAAGTGCATCCAATGCATGTCCACCTTTTAACAGGATACCCTTGCACAAGCGCTAATTGCAATTGCATAAGCTAGAGGAGCCACTGCTAATGCACATGGGGAAGCAGCTACCATGAGGCCCAATGCCCTGTAAATAGATCCTCGAGATCCTGGAGTACCTATAAATGGCCACTTGACTACAAATGGTCTAAAAAGAGCTACTACAGCTGATATCACCACAATAGCCTGGCTATAACGTTCTCCAAATTCATCAAGCCATCTCTGTAATTTTGGTTTGTTCAGTTGTGCTTCTTCAGTCAAATTCATGATCTTGGACAATGTTGAAACCTTCCATATGATCCTTCTCCAATCAAAGATTGGGGCCCGAAATTATCTGTTTAAAGCTCACAAATACCCACAGGTTGAGAGACCAATGACGCAACCCTTTATGTTTGCTAATGACACCTGTGTGACACATTGTTTGTTTTGGACATTTAGCAGTTCGTTCTCCCTTCACTCTACATCTTGCTCTGGTGCCCGCGAATTCACCTCGACAACTGCCAAACTCCTTGGCGATGGATGGAACAAGAAACTGCCTCCAATTTCATGTTCAAATAGGAGATCGTCGGATGTCCTATGAGGAATCATGATAGAAACATGTCTGCGCTTTTATTTTATTTTATTTTCCACATTTACGTGGTAAACTGAGCTTTGGGCGTTTAAATGAGCCAACAGTCACATGTTGTGTCGATGAAGTGAGCCTGAGGCTTGGGCTTTGGAGTTTGGCGTTGGTGTTGGCTTGTGTGTTTGTTGTTGGTGCATGAAATGGCGCTTATCCTTAGTGTCGAATATTCGGAGATTGGCCCTAGGCCAATATTATTTTTTTGGAAAAATATTTGGCAAAATATTTAAATTTTGATAAACAAGCCAGACTCTGCATAAAGGCCAAGGGGTCAATTTTGCTAAAAAAGACCAAATTTTGGCGAACAAACCAAATTTGTATTTGCCCACAAGAATTAAACTTTGCCATTTCAAACCAATTCACAACCTTTTTGCTAAAAAAGCACCGAAACTCCCTTTGAAACTCGTGCGCGGGGATTCATCTTATGCTTGGTCAGTGTCGAGCGCTTTCTGCTGCCTTCACCATGCGTCATGAAAAAGCATAAGCTTGAAACAAATAAATATTATTCAAAACATTGATTCCCTATTATATAGGGTTCTAACAGTACTCACTCTCTAGGATCATGCATCCCTTTCACTAATATACAGTTCCTCATGTGAACTTTCTTCTAGACTCCCTCTTACAATATACAACCTATGGGAATCATCCCATCTGCATCACGTGCATACCGTCAATATGAGACATCATCATATAATTATAAATTTCAAATCTGTTTTACATGGGAAAACAAAATTTCCCAAACATGAGTTTTCTTCTCATAGTTGTTTGGCTCTTGCAACAATATATATCAGTATTCCTTATGGAATTACATCCCTACCATATCCAAGACCATTTCCCCTGTAATTTTTCTCAATTTTCAAGCAACTAAACAAATTGTTAGCATATCATAACAATTTCAATTATTAATTTCTCAATCTGGTTATATAGGAAAATAGAATTTCCCACGCATAAGATTACTCCTCATTATGTTTGGCTCTTGCAACTGTATATATTGGTCTTCCTTATGGGATTACATCATTGTCGTATCCAAGACCATTCTTCCTACATTTTTCTCAATTTTCTTGCAGCCAAACAAAATTGTTAATACTCATGCACATTTTCAACAGTTCATGAAATGATCCTAGAATTGTAATTTACTAGCAGTTCAATCATTTCCAGCCATTATTCACATTAAAAATGGAATTCAACCATTAATCATATTATCTAGAATGAAACCATCATTCACTATACATGCATTATCATCTTACCAAGCTTTTCATAATGCAATCAAAATTTACTAATAATAAAACCAATGTGCCAATAACCATGGCCACATCCACATAATGAATCCTTGCATTGAATCTTGGAATACCATATGTTCATGTCATGTATTCCACCATGTAATTTGGAAGGTATGGTCCACGCCTCAATAAATCATCCAAACTCTTCCCCACAACCCGCCCAATCCTTTGGATATCTTCCTCTTCAACCCATACACAACATTAGGGACATCATCCCTTAGTGTTATTTAGTGTAGACAAAAAAATTGTAGTCCAAACCTCTGTTACATAGGGGAACACCATTATGCACTTGGATGGCACTATAGCCTTTCCATATCCAATCTCATCATGGACTCACACATGACCATCTCTAATGGCATTCGTTGTTACAAGATGAGTAATGTCTCACGAATTAACTTGTTTACGATCTTATAACCAAAACAACACAATATGCAATTACATTTCCCATAAATGCATTTAAGCAACAAATAATATTTTCATACTCAAGACCTCCTACCTTTACATCAATTCAAATATTGATATTCGATTGAGGGAATCCTTACCTCAATTCCTTTCAACATTTATACTTACAACCTCAAATGCATACTTGCATGGACGTCATCAATTTACTTGATGCTACCTGATCAACTGGTACTTTGTAGAAGCTCATAAGCTCCCTATACCAACCTCTTTATCAACATTCTCACCATCCTCATTTGTCTTCATATGGATGTATACCATAAGAAACAATATCATCATGCTATAATCATGTTTCATCGATACACAATCCATCATTAGTTTTATTCAAATATCATAGCATCATATATATATATATATCGCCAGACTACTCTTAGTCTATACTCATGCCACCAGCATGTTCAGGCATGTCCACATGCACAAACTCACATCAGTATGCCCCAAATATTTGATCTTTCGTGCCTATTTTATGCATTTGCATTCTATTTTTATTGTATGCATCATGCACTCTAATGTATATCCATTTAATATTTAATAAAATTATTTAGTTTTGTTGTTGTAGACGACTATCCTTGAATTTCTGTAGAACCCTGCTTCCCTGTGCGCTGCCATTCTGCTCACTTGTGCACCACTGGCCCCCATTCTACACCTGTTATCCAACCCCCTCTTGGCCTTTCAACATTTTCAGTCACTAGATCCACTAGTGCTTCCATCTCACAACTACTCCTTTTATGCAAGGAACCTTGTCCCAACATCTTTTGGATATAATTCTCAATATCCATAGTGTTGTAACATGCACTATTCCAACTAAACATTAGCACTGCAATCTAATTAGCCACTCCCCATTTCCTCAACCAAACCAATCTTGAAATACCATTATCATTGATTGGCATTTCATAATTACGAAATATTCTTTTATGTCATCTTTCTGATACTCTTTTCCATCCACGAATTTTCTCAATTTTAAATACCTCTCTTCACTTCCTTGAGTGATTCACTGTTAAGCCCTGCTTGTCCATTCAAAACTGCTTTGCTCCAAATGGAAATGCTACACCCTCCATTTTCACTTGTACCATTCTTTTGCTGCACACTTTGATATTAGAGGAAGTTTTGTTTCGTTGGGTACTTTTAGAAAAAAGTTGTTATATCATATCTAACAATCCCTGTTCCCGCATTCCTATATTTTCACATAGAGATGACACATCCACTCCATGAGTCACACCTCATCTCATGACATCCTTTCTCCTTGTCTTGCAACAAGATTTTTAACCTTCACTATATTTCTACCTTCAAGGCTATGGAGTTCTAACTCCATGTGCATGCAATGTCATTTATCACTTATTTGCTTCATGATTTATGTGAGAAGCTCTATTAATTTTACCTTATAAACTATTCGGCTCTATAATAGTTGAATATTACTATTCCCTACTCTTCCTTAGACCTTTGTCATCCTTTCATCACATGTTCTATAGACTTGCACTTGCCTTTTCAGCTCTTTGATGCTTCAACCAACTATACAATCTTGGCCCGCTTCCCTGTCCTATGGACCTTGGAATTAATATAGAAAAAACCCACACAATGCTCAATTGAGTAATCTTATCATCTTTCTAGAAAGTCCTTTCAGACAACACTCTTTGCAGAGTGCTCTTCTGCTTAATAACAATGCCTAGTTAGTAAGATCAACCTCTCTTTATTTGTCAAAATATTACACTTCAAGTGTGCCTCTAGGATTATGCATAGGGACTATCCTAAGAATATACAATCTTCCTTACACAAGAATAACCTTTGGCACTCACCTCTGTCATTTGGGAATGTTGCTCCAAAATTTGACACTATTTGGAAAAATCTCCACATTGAGTAATTACATGGTTCTTGGAATCCAATTCAACTTTTTGTAACTTGTCTTGTATCTCTTTATTGCCTCAACCAACTTCTATAATATCTTCCATGTTTCCATTACTTTGATATTCAATCCTAGGCTTGAATTTAGTTGATTATACTTCTAATTATGCACCGTGTGCAAGCAACCATTTTTGTTAGATTTATGCATAGTATAGAAATTTTGTCAATTAATGCTATAGGTCATATTTTATCCCAATTTATGAAGGACACAATACACCAAATAAAAAATATAATTCCTTAGATGCATTCCTCTATGAAACATCTCTCTAATGACTATACTCATGCCTCAATTTGAGTTCTAAGCGAAAAGTTACAACATTTATGTGCTGCAATTTCCACTCTTTTATTGTTACATAAATCTCTTTATTAATTTATGGGAAATTTTATTGCCAAAATCAAAATTATGGGTTGATATGTGTCTTCTACTCCTCAATACCTTTCCAACTACTATGCGTTTTCTCAAATCCTATCTCTGAGTTGAAAGTTATGGTTTGTGGAAGTTTAGGTTTGTTTACCCAATTTATCCCTGTATGCTACAAGTGTATTATTCCCCTTCCTACACATTTTCATGTGTCCATATCTGAAATATGACTTCAATATCGTCTTCTATGGATCATAATATTTCCATCGACTACTCTTGTGCCACAAACAAACGTTTGAGCTTGGAGTTATGCCCTCTGGAAGTAAAATTTGTGCCAAACTTTTACTCTCACTATTTTGGCTATAACTTTCTCATATGAGCTTTGTTTTGCGAACCATTTAGATCATTGGAAAGCTCTCCCGATCTATTTTATTTGAGATGTAAAGATAAAGTGTAACTTGGTACACTTTGTTCTTGTGGTTTTTTATTGGTTAAAAATGTTGTTTAGGACTTAAAACTGCCCCGCAAGTTAATGACCTTCAAAAACCACAATTTCACATAAAATTGATTGTTTTACTACTGCAACAACCCCTTAAATATGAGCCATTGATCTCAAATCGGATGAAATATGAGCTGATGATCCACACTTCATCGACCATTGGCTACTGACGTTCTCCTTTGGCATGCACAACACTTTCCCCAAACTTCCGACCCGACTGTCGACCCATTGACCCAACTCCCCGACCACTGATTTGCACACAAATACAAACCATTCGACCTGACCATTGGTCGTTGGAAATATTTGTTGGTGAATGAAAAATCCTCACTAATTTGGCTGATTCCTGACCATCGACGATCCCCAATGACTGTAAAAAATACTTCCCCAATTCGGTCGACCCGACCATCGACAATCGACCACTTCTGGGATGACATGGAAATTGCTGACGTGGCATGACATGTGGATGTTGAGGTGGTATGGCACGTCATCCTAAGGTGTCAAATTGGATGATGTGGAACAAAAAATGGATGTTGACATGGCATGCCAAGTGGATGTTGTCGTGACATGACACATCATCACCCTATTTTCTCCATTGACCATCGACTGATTCTCTTGGACACCCAAACACCCTACCGATTCAGTCAACCCTGACCATCAAGTCATTGGCCATCGACAAATTTTATTACTTGATTCAAAATACTTCGCCAAATCGGGCGATGCTCGACCATCGATGATTTCCGTTGGCGATTGAAAATACTTCGCTGGATTCGGCTGACGCCTGACCGTTGACCATCGACGGTCAGAGATGTCTTCTGGTTGAACCAAACTCTTTCGCATTTTGGTTGAACTGACCATTGATCTTTGGCTATGTCTCTTGGAAAACTTCAACACTTAGGAAATTTTCAACCATTTTCCTATTGCTTTGGACCATCGATCTCCCAATCAAAACGATATGAATCGTTGATTCACTGAACTTCGCCCAACTCTACTAACGAACCTTGACCGTCGATATGATCCATTTCACAAACCCACAAAATGAATCATGGTCATTGATTGGCCTCAAACTCCTAACAACCGACAATGAATCTAGACTATTGATTTCATCTATTCTCAAACAACCGAAATCGAATCTTGATTGTTGATCTGGCTCATTTTCTCAATTATCGAAAATGAATCTCGGTCGTCGTTCTACTCAACCTTCCAAATGGACGAAACCTTGTGATTTATTTTTATTTTTATTTTTATCAAATTGAATATAGGCCATTGATCGCGAGATCAAACTTGATCTTGGCTTGTCGATTCACCAAACTTCCCACAACTCCACACCAACCATTAAAACATGAATTTCGACCATTCGAGGTTGAATTCCTCTCTGCAAATTTGCATATTGGCTCCATTAAACCTCTAAAACAATTCAATTTCTTCTAAGATCGATTTTTTCCCACGAATTTGGAGATTTCTCTTTAATCATTCAATGTTTTTCCCCAAATTTATAAATCTCAAAATCGTCACAGGAAAAACTGTAATAACGAATTTGTTAAAATTCACACTGGTTCTTGGCCCATACAAGCATGGTGTTTGAACTAGAAGCTCTCATACCATAATGTAATGTACCCAACCTCCAGCTGAGCAACATTATGTGTGGAATACACATTAAAATTAAGATTTTCTACTTAATTAAATTCCTGTAGCCTACCGACCACAAATCACACACAGATTTGACCATTTGATTGATACCACAATTCTAAATGCATCCAAAAACATATATTAAACATGAATGCTAATGTTCAATCAAACAACAAACACACAACATTCATATAAATCATTTACACAACGAAATTAACATAATAACATAACATAAACACTTATTTGTTAATGATTAACCAAATGGATGCAAACGAAGGATGAGCCTCCCAACCATAGGCATTGGTGTTCATTTTCTCTCAACAACAAGCCACCCCTGAGTTGAAGCTATGAGTCCACAAGGAAATTCGACCCACTGGCTGTCCACTCTCCACACACAATAACACCAAAAATTAGGTTCTACTCCCCCAACAGTTCCAATCCTCCAACTCTTTGTTCCCCACAACCTGTACTACCCAAGAAATGTACCCCCTTCACTGCTCACAATGCCTTAGGTTGTATTATTCATTTATCAGGGTCCCTAGTGCACTCGGTTGGCCAGGAATTCCTCACCTAGGATCCAAGAACTTTCAACTTCTTTAGAAGTTCTCACAACAACCTTCACAAGGATTTCGAGGCATTTCCTCAATAGGAAAACACACTACATGCTTACAGCCTGATTTACATGCACACAAGCTTCTTTTCTAGCATAACCACAACCCAACAATGGCTACCTTCAAGCACAACATGGCTGAAACTCTTCCCAGTACTCAGCCCCCTCTTTGCTTTCCAAAAACTCCATGTAAAAACTATTCTCCATCAAAAAACGTGATTGTCCAAAAACTACCCCCTTGGCCATACAAATTTCCTTTCTTGCTTGACTTGACTTACACTCTTCCCCAAGATGATTGTACTCATGCCCATGATCTCCAATAACTATGGGATGTGACCACTCACACCCACCCTCTTACATGAGTTAAATTATTTGGGTTTCATCACACTCCACATCAAAATAGAAGGTTATATACAATGATAATAATTCAGGAATGTGGGTTGGATTAATACCCATGAATAATCCCCCCTTGGACCCCCTCTCTCTTGTGGAATCATATCTCCTCATCATTCTTCAACTCTTTCGTATCAAAACTAGTGATTATTACTTTTATTAATTATCTCAATGTTCATTATATGAAATTCTTCCCCTGACCACATTAAATCACATCGACTCACCAACCTAATTCACATTATACAATTACATTATAATTCATGGGGATTAGAACCAGGGATGTTACAGAGCATATGAGGCCACTTGGGAATTGGAATATGCCATGAGGATGGCATACCCATTTTTTTTCTTGTATAGATTTGTAAATATGGTGTTTAAAACACTAAGGGTGGTGTTTCCTTAAGGGGGAGGGGAATGTAACAATCGGTTTTCTCCCATGACTGTAATTATGTTAATACTTCATGTATTGTGATTAATGAAGCATGCAATTGTGTATATGTTAATTAAAACACCAGGAAATGGAATGAGAAGGAATCCTTTCAGTACTGGCCATGATACCACGAGTGGGATTGGTGAGGTGGAATTGGAAAGTTTAAATGAAAAAAATAGGAAGCTTGTCCAACAATCCATCCTACACCTCCATGAATTGAATACATAACCTGTCCAACGTACCAAGATTTTCTTGACCCCGCGAAACATGTTAATGGTGATAAGGTTGAGTAGTTGAGCAATTATAACTACTGTTCGAATTAGTACCTGGAAGAGTGAAGGGTCGACTGTGAATCCAACCAAAAAGATGCATACGATTTTCCCCTTCAATTCGGGAGCCTGACACTGATGGCTTACTTATGAAAAAATTCATCGGGGATATTGAAGGTAAGGAGAACATTCCAATGGTGAAGAAGGAATGAGGAAGAAGAGGGAAAAGGTAGAGAAACAACACACAACTGCAAGGTAGAAGGAAGCACAAAAAGAACATGCAGACGCAAGAGACGAGACTTACGCACCAGAAACCCAAGAATATCATAGAGGTGAGTCATAGAATCACAAATAGATGGTAGTGCGCTTGAGAAGACTAGATCACACTTACGGACATGAGAAAATAGAAGACTCATAAGTTTTCTTGAAGAAAATATAAAGTTTGCCCAAGAATTGAATGGTCACCTTGGAAAAATTAAGAAGATTCATATCCAAACTGGAGCAATAGAGGACCTCGACTTGGTGCTTTCTCGAAAGAAACCAACACTAGTAAGGGGAGGTCACTGAGGGATTATGTAGCAGAAAAGGGAATCCCTTATGTAAAGGAATTCCAATTGGGAAGGTTCCTGATAAACTCGTGGAGGTCCTGAGCTTAGTGGGAAGAGGGAAACTTCTGCTATTTCTAGTGGAGTGAAGGAGAGTAACCTTCCTGAACCATTTCTTGACATGGTAGTCAACTGAAATAGTCCCCTGGTGGTATCATGGCTTGGAAAGAGGGTGGAATGTTGTAGAAAATCACAGTGCAACAAATCCTACGCTTGGGTGGAAAGACGTTTCTCCTCAGTCAGTTGGTTGGTTGGAAGACATTATTGAGAAGATAAGGGTTTTTACCTATAATGTCTATTGAATGTTTTTTAATGGTTATAAAATGCATTCGGTTCATTTTAATGGTTAAATGTGATAATGAATGACAACCCTGAGTTGAATGGAGTTCTATATTGATATCTGAAACGAATAAATGTGTTAATTGTGAAAGTGTACGAGGATGGTGAATGCAGGACACTAACCCTGTATTCTCCCTTGCTTTGAAATGGAAAGTTTGCAGGATATTAAATCTTCAATTGGGTGTTTGGGGTAGAGTATTTCTTGCCTATTGGGAAGTGGTTTAAGAGCTAAAGGATTCAAGTTAAACCCCGACATGATGAGTTTGGGAAGACCGCATGATTACTAATTCCTCAAACCACCCTTATACTTGTTGAAAACCCTTATTTAAAACCATAAGAATGATATCCGTTGATTCGACAGAGGATCACATCTCAACTTTCCGTCAGAGATCCTTGCTTTGAGAGGAATAATTTCGGAAGGTGAAACCTTCAGAAAGATCCAAAACACAAAGTCTTTGGAACTCCCGATGGGAGAATTTAGAGAGAAGGTGAGTCATTTATCTATCGAAGGTTAGGCTGATGGGATCTGGGTCGTATATGCCCAAGGCACTAAGCCAATAAGTCTATCAGAAGATTAGAGATCGAGAAGGTTTGGAAAAGGCATAGGAGGAGTTTCTAATGGGAAACATCCAATGTCGAGGATCCAAGGAGAGGTAGTCCATAGATCTGTAGGTGTGGAGGTTGATAGGCACTGAATCATTGGATCTAGAATGAACCATCACAAGGAAGGAATTTAACTGAAGAGTGGTGTAGGTTAACACTGTGCAGTTGCGAGCTCCGAGCGATATATGACCGTTGGAGAATTCACGTCAGGAGGAGTCGATTGAGAAGTCTTGTGATCAGTTGGAGTGGGTACATTCCGATGGTGGAAGTCTCGAGTGGATAGGAGCCGTCGATCTAAGGGTATAGTAGATGGATATGATCACTGTTGTAGATTTGTTGTAGAACCCACCTGTCGATGTGTTGAGTGGAGAAGGAGCAAGGTGTTATATGTCGTGTAGTTTGATGTGCTGATTTGATCAGGACTATTGATTCCATATCCCAAAGACCATTAGATATGTTGGGAGTATGGTTGTCAGGAAAGTTTCATTGGGAACATAACATGGGTTGAGTAACTTGCTTTCCCGATGGGAAAGAAACCCGATTCCCCGTTGACTGTCGATATGGTCGGGCTAGGTGAATCACATCCGTCTGATCGGGGAAATTCATCCTTGGTATGTGTGGTAGGATTCTATTATGAATTTTTTGGAAAGAAAGTTAAGGATTCTGAGGATATTCCACGTCTGCACGTTGTACAGAAGGAGTTTCTGGATGTGCCACGAGGGACAAAGGTCATATAAGGTGTAAAACCCATGATCTGAGGTGTAATGGAAGTGGAAAAATAGACATCCCACCAGCCTAAGAGGTTAGGGGGTCAGATGTGTTACAAAGACAAATAACATAATAGAGGTAAGAGGCTTTTATTTCCCTTGTGCGTGGTAAGTGAAATACAAGGTATCAAGATCATTGAACTCTAATCTAAGCATCCATGCACTATAATAAGTAAAAATCCATCCATGTGGAAAGACAAATGAAATATGATTTCTTCCTCATACTCAATATGTTAATTAGTTACTAATTCAAGAATGGGAAAAGACCAAAGATTTTCATCGTATAATTTATGACAAAATAAGGCTTTCTACTTAAGTTTACTGCCAATTCTAACTATTTCTCAAGAAGAGGATTCAAGCAGACTTGCATAGATCTCTTTAGAGATAAACACCTAGTTTGTGTGGGAGACAAGTGTGACAAGATACAAAAAATCAACCTAAATTCGTATTGAAATAGTTAAACAAGTCGTTGGATTCATGGGAAATAAATTTTTGGGAAGAAAATTCACGGTGTGTGGTTTCCAACTGGATAGACAAGACAATTATGAGTCATGTAAGGCACTAACTTTCAGAGAATGGATGAACACAACCTAAGAATATAGAATTGATGATTGAAACTCAAGTGGAGTCGCCAATATGATTGGTTGATTTTGTTTCATTGGTGTGAAAAATCCTCTAAGTAAAGATAGGTTATGAGCTATACAATAGAAAATTGTTAATAGTGAGACTAATCACAGGAGTACTATTGCAATAAATGTGAAGTAAAGTAGCATGCATAATATTTAAACTAAAAACTAAACTAAAAGAATTAAATTCAAACAAAAATATGGAGGGAAGCTAACAATACTCATAAATTGATCCAATGGATATGTTTGAATATGAATAACAACACATGAAAAGAATTATTGGATGCAAATGAACTCCAACACTCTCCTTGGGATGGGTCCTTTTGCTTCTTGAAAACCCTTTCTCACAAATGGTGCATGAAGAAATGTATTTGTTCTTTGATGAAAGAACTCATATAAGCATGATGGCTATGGATTATAGAGACGAGAGAGCAATCTAAGTGATAATCAATATCATTCCTACAACATAACCTTGCAATTTTTCTTCTTCTTTAAATGCTGCCCCATGACTTTCATTTATAGAGAAATCATGAGCTCTATCAAGAACTAGTTCCAATGTGAAAGCTCTTCATTTGAAATGGAGATACCAATGCTTGAAATAGACTTTGGAGGGCCAAAGTACTTATAAATGGTATGGGAGATTGAATTTAATATGTACATCAACCTAGAGCTAATTGATCTAGGACTACTTTCTTAAATGTGTCGAAGAGGGCTTACTCCCTCATATAATCAGAATTGCACAAATTTCGAAGGAAAATCCATATGAGTGTCAGTGAAGGAAGGCCATGCAAGTGTATGAAAACCCACTTCGTGATGTTTTTCCAAACTCTTTTGAGGTGATGTAAAGTAGCCAAGAAGTATCCTTATTATGGTGTGTTCTTGTCCGTCAATAATGTCTTTAAACAATCACTTGAATGTCTCTTGTGAGTAAAATTTAGGTGATAATATCTCAAACCAAAATTCATCATTGTTCTAGAAATATAACTCAGACCAAACAATATGTAGATGGAGGACCTATATCTCTTGTTGTATCTTATGAGTTTTTGGTGATAATCATCGTAGAAGAGACCATAGTGAAAACGATTTTCCAGCTTGAATGAACACTCAGTGGATGCATCTTCACAATGCCCAACTAATCATCTATTAGCAAGAATAACACAAGAGTTGAATCATGAACCTATCATTCAACTTTGTATTCCACTTGTTGAATGATAGGCCTACCCCTCTCTAATCCATGTGACTCAAAAACAATTGTCTACTACTTAGGCTTGCTAATATCCCAAGTTGATTTTGTGAAACTAATTAAAAGCTATAGTTGTTGCTAAAACAATTCTTTTGTGAATGATACTATATTATTTTGTATGAATATCACTAAACAAGGAAGATTTCATCAATGAAGGTTTTGGTGGGTGTAATAGGAAAACCTTTTGGCATGTCTGATAATTATGACTTTTCACAGTTAGTCATAATGTTCATTGAGCTTTCTGGAGATACTCTGTGTATAAAATTTTTAAATGTCCAAGGTTTCGAGTGGACACTCCACTTATCATTAGGGACAAGTAAATATGAAATAATAATATAAAATAATGTTTGGTTGGATATTTATAGGGTTAAAAATTAAGGTTAACCATTGTGGAAAAAAAGAGTCACAACTTGGAAATAGATTTCATTGTTCCTTGTTATCAATAAATCATCTACATATACTACACATCAAGAAATATTTGTAAATGTGTTGAACCTACACATAATAGATCTAGCTAGAAAATACTACACACATTTGCAGAGAGAAATTGAGAAAGAAGAAGAAGGAGAGAAAGAATGGAAGAATTTTTATTAACCGTAATGAATAATGAATAATTTACACATGATATACTATGTATAAATCAATGAATGCGCACTGGAGGAGAACCAATGTGCCATAGTGGTGGTCTAGAGTGATCTGGACACACACCAACAGTTACGGGAGTGAAATTCCACCTAGTCTAGTCTCTCAGGCAGTTATAGGAGTGAACTGCCACCTAGCTGAGTTAACTAGTCAACTAGTCTTCAATTAACTGACTGAACAAAGTGTAGTGAGGAGTAGATCAAGGAATCAAGGTTAATGTGATAGTATGGTGATGATCCCAAGGCAAGTGCGCATTAGCATGGTGATGATCCCAATGTTGCATGGTGACAAAACCAATGCAACATCTAGACTCAACTCAACTAGTCAAACTGAAGTGTCAACTGAAAGAGAATATTCTCTAGGTGGAATATTATCCCCTAAAATATAGGAGACTAGATAATGACTAATTATGACTAATAAACAAGGAAAAACATTAGGAAAAATAAATCCCAGGTGTGTGTGAAGTAACTCCAACACCCCCCCTAAACATCACTATGGTGAAAATAAAGAATGGGTCCTGGCAACGAGGCCATGTTAGGTACCCAAATACAAAATATACAC
>ML789933.1:186291-204112 GCA_009831015.1 Picea engelmannii | reverse complement strand
TAGAAAAAAGCAACTTCTTTTCTCAGGAAAAGTTCTTCTTCCTTCTCTCTTCAGGAACTTAGGCCACTGTGACCCCTCTAAAGGAAATAGATAGGTTTACATCATTAACGATCATAGGGATGACGAAAATAATGTGTAACAGGGAGTCTTCTTATGCACCTAGGAGGCCATGGCAGCCTAGGAACCATCCCACATACCCAGATCTCCAATCTCAAGTTCCACCCTATTATCAACAACAACAACAGTGCAACGCACAAGGTTGGCAAAAATGGTCTACTCAGTACCAACATCCTTGGATTCAAGGATGGAGAGGAGGACACAACCAAGGAAACCCTCAAGCTCCACCTATCCCTATGTCCAACCATCCTTATCCTCAGTTCCTACCGAACACTCCGCAGCTTCTGCCAGGTTTTGTTCCACCACCATTACCTCCTATTCCACAACAACAACCGCTACAATATCAAAATGCAAGCTCCCCAGACCAACACTATTATCGGCATAACCATTTTTGAATCCCAATAATAATCCCCCTCAACCTCTTCACAATGTTGAGATGCAGGCCTTCCCGACATATGTTATCACTCATGTTCCATTACAGGAAATTCAACTAATATCAAGAAAAGTGTTGGAGAGGCAGATACCTTCAGTAGTCATCTAGGAATAAGAAGAAGAATAAACCACCAAACAACCCACGGATGACACTAGATGGGAAGATGTTATTATCCCGAAGAATCAAGAACCCAAGCTTCCCCAATATGAACCTTCACAAATTATGAAGGTCCCTCCTTATCTAGACCGATTGGTAATCGAGAAACCTACCACTCGACCAGAATTTAACATTTTGAATGAATTGAAAAATATTTGTGTCAAGATTCCCCTGCTTCAAGACATTAAAGACATTCCAATCTACAGTAAGGTAGTCAAAGAATTGTTTATTAAGAAGCCAGGTAGGAAGCAAAAGGACCCCCCTACAATACACTTGGTAGGAGCACTTTCTGAGTACATATTAGAGAAGCCAAAACTAGAAAAATATGGGACTCCAGGGAACCCCGTAGTGACCATAACCATTAATGAGGTATCCATTGGAAACACTCTCATAGATCTAGGGGCAACCATCAATGTTATGACCGCTACTACCTTGGAACAATTACAATTACAACCTCTTCTTCGGCCTACCCCAACTATCTTGGAATTAGCAGATAAGACTAGGGTTATACCTGAAGGAATTTTAGATGATATCATGGTTACTTTAGCCTCATGGGAATACCCAGTAGATTTTCTTGTCATTCACTCAAAGGATCTTGCCAAGGGCCATCCCATCATTTTGGGAAGACCTTGGCTAGCCACAACCAATGCATTTATTGGCTGTAGAGAAGGAGAAATGACCATCTCAAATGGTCTCTCTATCCAGAAGCTCACCATTTACTCTCCAACTCAACCTATTATGGAGAATCTACAGTGGATTGAATGTCCATACGAGAATGAGGACTGGGAAGAACCCATATTTCCTAGTGACCATGCAAAGGCACTTCAGGAGCACACAACAGAAAATGTGCAAAACCAGTTCAATTCTGCTATCACATGTGTGGATTTTCCACAGTCTTTTCCCCAATTTGAGTACATGTTTGGGGAAGAACTTCAAGAAAAATTGGACCCATCCATTTTGTCTTCGACATCTTTTATTTTCGAAATAGATGAGTCTGCCATGTCTTATACTATGCCCTACGAGATTATTCCAGGGAAATTTTTACATATAAACTCCGGGCTAGATACAGACCAACATAAATAATTAGTAGATATCCTTAAAGAACAATCAAGAGCATTTGCCTTGGAATACACTGACATGAAGGGTATACACCCTGACACATGCATCCATCACATATATACCCAGGGGGAAGTAACACATGTTAGGCAACCCCAGAGAAGGATGAACCTAGCACTTAAAGATATAGTGAAGGAGGAGATCCAAAAGTTGTTAAATGTCAGATTCATTTATCACATCTCTGAAAGTAAGTGGGTATCCCCGCTTGTAGTGGTTCCAAATAAAGTGACCGGGAAATGGATAATTTGTGTTGATTTCCGAGAACTCAACAAGGCCACTCTGAAAGACTAATTTCCTCTCCCTTTCATTGACCAAGTTCTAGATACCTTGTCTGGAAAGAAGTATTTTTCCTTTCTAGATGGGTACAACGGGTACAACCAGATTCTTATAACACCCGAGGACCAGGAAAATACTACCTTTACTTATCCTTGGGGCACCTATGCCTATAGGGTCTTACCATTTGGATTGTGAAATGCTCCTGCCACATTTCAACGAGCAATATTAGGGATATTTTCCGATGTTATTCATGATTGTGTGGAGGTCTACATGGATGACTTCACAGTCTATGGTAACACTTACCAGGAATCCTTAGACAACTTAGAAAAATTCCTCATCAGATGCTGGGAAATGAACCTATCTCTAAGTCATGAAAAGTGCAAAATGTTGTTAACTGAAGGAGTGGTTCTAGGACATCATGTTTCATCTAAAGGGATAAAAGTCGATCCTACAAAGATTGAGGTCATCGTCAGAATTCCACCCCCCAATACTCAGAAAGAGGTGAGAAGCTTTCTTGGACATGCCAGATATTACCGATGGTTTATTGAAAATTTTACAAAGATTGTTGCACCTATGTTTGGATTATTAATAAAAGATGTTGATTTTGTTTGGGCTAAGCAGTGTCAAACTGCCTTTGAAACCATGAAAGCTAAGCTGTTTGTGGCACCAATTCTTAGAGGGCCCAATTGGACTCTCCCATTTCATATATCCATTGATGCCTCCGACACCGCAATAGGAGGGGTATTAGGGTAGAAAGAGGACCAGCAGTCCTATGCCATTTATTTTGTGAGAAAGAACTTGTCCCCTGCCGAGTTGAACTACATAGTCATCGAGAAAGAATTCTTGGCAGTTGTTCATGCTATCAACAAGTTTCATCATTACATTACAGGTTACGAAGTATTCGTACATACCGATCATTCCACCATTAAATTCCTCATGAATAAACCTATAACTAATGGACGAGTGACCAGGTGGCTTTTGTTATTGCAAGAATTTAATATCATTGTGCTTGACCGACCTGGAAAGGATAATGTAGTAGCTGATTTTCTTTCACGAATAAAAAATGAGGATGATGACATCCCTGTAGATGATAATTTTCTAGATGAGCATATTTTTTCCCTCTCTGTCAATACCCCATGGTTTGCAGATATGGCAAACTATCTGGCTACTAGGAAGTTACCGTCTCATTTGTCACCTCTTGAAAAGCGGAGAATTATTACACAGAGTGATAATTACTCTTGGGTTGGTCATGATATTTTTCGCACAGGTCTTGATTTGATTATTTGTAGATGTGTCCGAGAGGACGAGGTACCTGAAATACTAAGAAGCTATCATGATGGACCATGTGGTGGCCATTTTTCTGACAAACGCACAACATATAGGGTGTTACATTCGGGTTACTATTGGCCTAGCATTTTCAAAGATGCTGCCAAGTATGTGAGAAGTTGTGATAGGTTCCAAAGGATAGGAAGGCCTATGTCAACTGACGAAATGCCTTTGTGTGCCCAAGTTATGATAGAACCCTTCGAAAAATGGGCCCTCGACTTTGTAGGACCAATTTCACCCATGTCCCGTAGGAAGAACTATATTTTGGTTTGTACGGACTATGTCACCAAATGGGTAGAGGAAAAAGCCCTATTCAGGGCTACAAAGAAGTCTGTTGTCGAATTCATCTATGAAGACATCTTTACCCACTTCGGTGTCCCTCGTGAAATTGTTACCGACCAAGGCACTCAATTCACTTCCAAGCTGATGAAAGAGCTAACATAGAAATATGGGATTAAACACCGTAAATCTTCTCCATACCACCCACAAGCCAATGGTTAGGTAGAATCCACAAACAAAGTTCTGGAAGCCATCTTGACCAAGACTCTTCAGTTGCATCACCGAGACTGGATTGATAGGCTCCCAGAGGCTTTGTGGGCATACTGGATCACCTGGAGGAATACCACTGGGCATACCCCTTATGAGCTAGTGTACGAGAAACAAGTACGTTTACCATTAGAATTCCAAGTAAGGACCTTCTGTATTGTCACAGAATTAGGATTGAACTTGGATGAGGCTCAGAAGAAACGATCCCTACAACTAAATGAGTTGGATGAAATCAGGAAAGATTCCATCCAACAGACAATATTAGTCCAAAACCAGAGGAGAAAGTGGCATGAAAAGTTTATTAGGAAGAAGCACTCCCAAACTGGTGATTGTTCTCTATTGTTTGATTCCTGATTCAAAACCTTCAAAGGAAAACTCACCACCCGGTGGTTGGGCCCTTACGAGGTAGACACTGTATATGACACTGGAGCTATAAAAATTAAAACGATTGACGATGGGCAAATCTCCTTTGTAGTAAATGGACACCGACTCAAATTTTATCATAAGCCCATTTCCAGAGAGGATTTTCTACAAGTCATGTCAACTAACAAGGCATTGGCCTTAGTAGATGGGTAAGTCCCCCCTTGTTCTTGAAATTTTTTCTGAATTTCCTACTGTACATATGTAGATAGTTTTTGAATTTTATTAATAAGGAAAATCTAGAGGTCTCTGTAAGTATTTATTTCACTAGGAGTACATCGTTTCAAGAATATTTCTTCAAAACATTGTTACACTTGAATTTTGTGTCTGCTAAAGCATCGAATGAATATTGACTTACTGTAATTAGCCATATTTTTGCAAAAAATCTTATTTTTTTAAGGCATTCTAAAGTAGTTTCTCTTGAAACTCTTCACCACTATATAAGGAAGTGATACCATAACTATCAAGCCTAGAGGTCTCTCATACAATTTTTCCAAGAAACATGAGTAAGTGAGTCAAGTGTCTTTATCAAAGAG
Source organism: Picea engelmannii (assembly GCA_009831015.1). Taxonomy (NCBI): domain Eukaryota; kingdom Viridiplantae; phylum Streptophyta; class Pinopsida; order Pinales; family Pinaceae; genus Picea; species Picea engelmannii. Next base: position 199,186 of record ML789933.1, on the reverse strand, counting down.
TAACAAGGAGGTCTAATTAGCGGTTAGTCATGGAAACATCACAATAATTGCAAAATAAGAAAGTGAGTTGAGCCTAGAGATACCTTTCTGTTCTTTCTCAATGGTACCATCCACTACACACTAAATAGATTGATTATATCATATATTTAGATATGCCACATCTTCTTAAGTACCCCTTACATTGGGACAATCACTAAGTAATATAACGGAAATTCATCCTCTAACATAAATACCATCCCAATTGAAAAAGTAAGAAAACGTTGTTTTCAGAGCTGCTCCCCCATCTTCTTGCATAAATAAATCTTATACTAAAATCTTAAAATATGGAGGGCCATTTTCTAAGGGTGTAAGAGGCTAACCTGCCGGGATACTGAATAGGTCTGTTGGTAGCGGGTACCGACCTGTGGTATGACTAGGTAAACCCGCCGGAGTACTGAACATGCTTGCTGGCAGCGGGGCATTCTACCTAGCGAGGATGATAATCTGACAAAAACAAATAATAAATATAAACTTGTCCTGATGTACGAAATTACTTGCAGACAAAGCTGACATGAAGTATGTGTGGTTAAGCTAAGGTTAATGAACTCCATCAACTTGCCATTGGGGAATAACTCTAAGACTATCTTGCAATTCTCTTGCCTACCTCTTCTTATATATATATAGGATCTCTTATCCTATAGGTGGGGCCATATTCTAACTGCCTCGTCAAACCAATCTGTGAAATTTTATCTTTACACTTGACATACTATAAATCTTCGACTATTGGGGGATACTGACTGGTTTCCTATACTTTTGATTGTGAGGTGTCACAATACTTAGGTATGCGGGAGGGGTTCATGAGCTGACAAACGATCGTTGCCTAGAGAAATAAAGATTTGTAAGAATTTTTGTATTATTTCTATGATACAGGTTATTACATTGATAGTCATTTCTATTTTTAAAAAGTGCTAAACTTCTGTGTGCTATAAATTACTGAACATATACTTAACATACCACTCTTTATCGGTTTATCTTTCATTACAAGCTGTGCAATACATGTTTTATGCTTGATATAACCTGCTCGTTGTAGGTTTGACATTATATGTCATATGCAAGAGGATTGAGTGAGCATGGTGGCAAAATCAACAACAATGGAGCATTCTGCCTTTGCTCATTAAACCACTGTGATTGTCAAAAACATTTAATTTGCAGGCTATCCATTATAGGAAGTGAAAATTTATTTAACACAGAGGTACCAGATGAAGTACCGTATGAGGTGCCATATGAGATACTGTATAAAATTCCATATGAGATGCCATATGAGGTGCCGAACAAAGTGCCATGTGAATTACACACTAGTAACTGTCCTAGATTCCAGCTAACCAGAACTCAATTACATTCAATTGAATTGGTTGCAGGCATTGATTGAAGATGCTTCATATGTTTATGATCAAATGTCCAAGTCAAAAGACTTGGACATTGATCTAACTACGCATCATTACATTGCCCAAAAATGAGCCATCGAATTCGAAATTCCCACACATGGCATCTCGCGCGCACATGTATGCAACGTACTCCACTATAAGCACATTCAAAATCGGGCTGGGCAACCATTATCTCAATTCTCCCTTGCCATTTTCTCTCCCCTGCGTTAAGAAATCACACCCAACCTCTGCCATTTCGTCCTCTGTTCAAAACGCATTCAACCTACTCCCAATTCATGCCATCTCTTGTCTCGGTGACGCCATTGCCTGGTAAATTTTGCCTCTTCCACAATGCCCAAGAGGTACAAACCCTCCTCCTATGCAAACCTGTTTTCCATTCCCGAATTTTCACAGAACAGGGATGTGTTTTTTTGCGCAGGCTGGGGGCCATTCTTGTCTACATTGCAGGGCCATGATGACGACCTCTCCATAGAATTCTCCCTCGGTTTCGATGGAAAGACAACACATGTAGGGTATCTTACCTTTGAAGTCTCAGAAGAGTCCATTGCTGCAGCAACAAAGCTCCCAAGAATGGGAGATATATGGTTCAAAAACCACCAATTGTCGTGCTCAAGTTATAACAGGGTGTTTAAGCCCGAATTCGAGAGCATTTCAGGAGAAAAAGGATATTATAGGGAGTGGATAAAGGTGGAATTGATCAACCCCCTCATCATCATCACAAGTTTGATTACCTGTGAAGGTAGATACTCCACTTTCAAAGCTTGTCATTTTAGATTGCTGGCTTATTTTCTGTTCAACAAACCTTTGAACTTCCCCTTCTATTTTCTAAAAATCTTGGAGAAGATGTCCTCTCAAGTGAGGAAGAATGTGACCAACCCCCACTATAGTCTCTTTCACCATGGCTTGATCAAACTCCTTGTTCTAGCCAAACTAGAGAAATAGGGGAAAAATTGGGATGCCTTTATCTACCAATTTACAAACCCTCACTTGACAGTTAAGACCGACAAAGAGCCACTTAGCCTAAAAACTATCTCTCCATCCAAGCCTCTCTCTCCAAGAACTTCAAACCCCCTTTCACAAACCCTCTCTTTTCCGGAACAATACCAAAAGCTTGTTGATATCCCCACTTCTTCATCGGGTAAAAAGACCAAGAGAAAAGACCAAAATAAGCCTATTGTTAACCCCCCAATGCCTTCACTCTCTCTTGATCCTACACCTAAACATCTCCAAGAAGTAATTCAATAAGAATTTCCCATCATTCCCACAAACAAGAGGGGAGCCAATCGATTTGGTAAAGGACCCTTTCGGAAGAGTACCCGGAGCACAAGAACCAAGCCTTATGCAAAACCTCCACCTACTTCGGACCCTATCCAAGTGTCCTCTGACCTTGAGAGCCCTCACAAGAAACTTAGGGAAGTTTCTGTGGATGGATTAGAGCCACTAAGGAAAACAAAATCAGAACCTACCTCTCCTTACCAATCCCCCATCACTCCTACTTCACCCATGCCTACTCTAGATCCTAAAACTGATAGATTGTCCACATCTCTCAAAGGATCTAAGCCTTCTTCGGAGATCACCGATTCTGCCCCAACCATAGAGGAGCTACAAAAGGAAAACTATCAACTTCTCCAATGGTTGGAAGAAAGGAAGACAATAGACACACACCTTCATCATGATAATGCAGTCCTTCAAGCAAATCTTAACTCCCTTCAACGATTGGTCGATGAAATGACCAAATCCAACCGCAGCTTGAGAGCACAACTGAAGCAACATAAGAGGCACAAGGAAAAGTCTTCATAGCAAGAAGGAGAGGCTTCCAAAGCTGATCCTCCTCAACAAGCCTAGTCATGAGGGGTAACCTCTTTTTGTTTGCAGTGAGACCTGCAAAATCGTAAGTGTGGGGGTAATGTTGGGCTCGATATATGATCAATTTATGACAGTTATTGGACACTTTTTGTCGAATGTACATATGTGTTTTTCATGTTTTGAAGGATATTTTTGAAGAATTTTATGCTAAAACGGCATGATCTACACTAGGGCAAAAACACACCACATTTTTTCTTCCGACACTCACTCCGACACTCCTTCCAACACTCGATCCGGTACTCAATCCGACACTGTGTCCAACACCGCGTCCTGCAAAAAAACGGTGGGCGAATTGGCAGTTATGGTATTGGCGGCCAGTGATGGGCAAATCGAGAACGTGGGTTTTATTCATGCTTTCCCCCTCTAGCTACTGAACTTTCGACAACTCAGTTTTAGTTGTTCAACATGGCGATTATTGGCTCGCTCCGTTTCAGCAGTTAGGGCATCATTTAATGTAAATTGTCGAATTTAGAAGTGGTTTGACCCTCCTGTGGTCGACCACTTGGTCTGTAAACTTATAAATACCACTAGGATGGTCAGACAATAGGTTAAGAATCAATAGACGTAGTGTATTATAAAAAAACGCGACTCTCTCTTTTTTTTTTTTCAGTTTCCATTGCCGAAGTTATATAAAACTGTGTTTCTGCGTTTTAATGGTGAAATCGACTTGTTGCATTCGTGGTGTGATTTTAGGAAGTGACCACGACTTGATGGGGGGCCCACCAACAGTCTGGTAACTGTTCTTTATGTTGTTTATGCATTTCATAGTTTAGTTGTTCTCTTTATTTCCTGTACATGCATTTTCATTGTGTTAATTAGTTTGTTGTTATAATTTAATTGCTTTGATTCTCTTTTGCAGGTTAGTATGACGGATTGTGTTAGCATGCATTGATCTTGTAGTTAGGAATGGATTTGCAAATCCCTAGACTAACCCCATGTGCAATTACAGATTAGATTATGTCTTTATTTACGATTTTAGAATCAAATTTAAAACAAAGTTTTAAATAGAATAGAACAGAGTTTTAATTTGAGTTTTCTTTAACAAGGATTTGATGGATGGATAGGATTAATTTCAGTTTTAATTATAGCTTTCTTATCTCATTTTTTATGTAGATCTTGCTTAATTAGTTGTTGGTTAATGTAGTTGTTAGTTTACTCTTTAAATCCATGTTTTAATTTCCGTTCTTAAGCATTTTCTTATTGCAGTTTGAATTGTTAGAATAGATATAACATAGTTTCATTTTATGTAATTTCTTTCCTAGAGTTAAATTGCAATTGTATTTCTTAGTTAATGGTTGAGTTTAAGTATGAATTTTGCTTACATAGTATATAAGTACAATGATGATCTCATTATATTGTTGATGGTTAATAAATGAATATGCAGGGTAATTGACGATTGTTTTTGTCATGGCTAAATTCTCGTTGGATTGTTTAATCCATACCTTTCACTTTGCTATTGAGATTAGTGTTGAGCTTATACCACTTGAATTGTCCTTTGTTGTCAAGTGCCATCGAGATATTATCAGACACCGGAGACATTCACACAACCACCAACATTATATTTGAATTGTCATAGGTTAAAAGATAGTTTCGTGTTTTCATAGATCAGAAAAGATAGTTTATTGCTTTCGTAGATTAGAAGATATAGTTTCTTGTTCTCATAGCTTAGGAGATAGTTTTATTGCTGCTGTAGGATAGATAGTATTTTTCTTTCATAGATTAGAGAGTAGTTGTTTATCATAGATTAAAGGTTAGTTGTTAGTTCTTCTTGCTTTCAATTAAATAGATTTCCTTTCACGAATTAGAAATAGTTTTGAGGTTTTAAGAATATAGTCCACTTGCCTCTTAGGCTAGATAGTTGTTCAATGAGAAGTTTTAATTTGATTGCTTGCAGTAGAAGTTATCTTACAGTAGTTAGTTGTCTATTTGATTTAATAGGTTAGCTAATTGTTTTGCTTACTTGTCTATTTCCTTTAATAGGTTAGCTAGTTGTTTTGCTTACTTGTCTATTTGCTTTAATAGGTTAGTTAGTTGTCTTTTCTTACTTGTTTGCTTGCTTTAGTAGAATAGTTGCTTGTTTGTTTACTTATTTTCTTTCATAGGTTAGTTGCTCATTGAATGTAGGTTGGCAAGTTAAAGTAGTTTGCTTTTGTTAGTTGCTCATTGTTATACTTAATAGTTGCTTTTTCTTATTGTTATGAACTAGTTTGCTTTATATAGGGTTTTTACTTTATTTCGTAGAGCTATCCATCGATCCTTGGCCCAAAAGTACTTAGGTTACATAGTTTCAATTTGCTTAGTAGGGTTTTCTCATTAGATAGGTTTGCTTGAATAGATTATCCCTTAGATAGCCACTTCCTTAGTTAGACTATACTACTACCAACCCTTCTTCCTTTGGCATATATTTTGCTACAACTCTAAGTTTACTTACCCCGGGTTGAAAGTTTAATTGGGGGGTTTTAGTGTGTTTTTAGTGCATATACAATACCCATCATTTTTAGCGCCGTTGTCGGGGAGTTGTCTCAAGGTAGGAAGTAGTTAGGAAATATATCATTCCCATACCTTAGTATTAGATTGGTGGCAGGGGAACTTTAAGATGAGAGGTAAGAACCTGCGCATCTGCTATTGCAGGCTCCCCCAAACCCAATGGTAGTTTTTATTTTTCTTTTTATTTATTTTTCATGAATAGACCTAGAAACCAAATGGTAGCTTTTTCATTTTGTTTTTTCTTTCTTTCATGAATAGGCCTAGAGACCCACAAGGTAGATACATTAAATCTAAATCAAACCTTTCAACCAAGGTTCCTTCCGATATATTTGGGGGAAGGAATGTTCCACTTATAAAATCTGCAGACCGATACGGAAAAACAAGAGCTAGTTCAACTCAAAGAGCTAAAATAGTCTTTGAAGGGACTAACACAGGGAGCACTATAGAACAAGAAATTGAAGCATCAATCATATTAGGACAGGAGGCAATACCACTCGAGCCTTCCGTAGAAACAAACAATACAACCTTTTCTTTTACACCACCACCAAAAGATCCTATTTTTGAAAACATCATAGACCCTGAACAAGTGAATCTTTTGTTTGGTAGTTCAGCCAATGTAATCATCTCTCAAACTGATACAAAAACTTTGGCACCAATAGTATCAACGGGCTCGAGTAGAGTCCCAAACATCCAATCCATAGGAAGACCTTTCCATCAAAGGGAAACCTTGTTCTCTTCAAAGATAAAACCACTTAGGTACTCTCTTTTTGGAAACCAAGCCAATATGGATGATCAGGAGGACCATAACAATGTAAGGCATGGGGAGGAAGAAGAAACTGGAAACCAAACCAAAACTACTTTCAGGTTTATGATTCTAGACACCACCGCAAATGTCAACATGAAGAATATTCCTCTCTCAACACTGCCTACCTTTTATGGTAAAAACAATGAATATCCAGACACCTTCCTATTTGAATTCAACATCTTGTGTAGGAGATACAACTACGTGCAAGATGCCCAGAAATTAAAACTCTTTCTTGCCACCCTCAAAGACTCTGCACTAAGATGGTTCATGGGGTTGGGAGAATCCAGTATTAGGTCTTGGGAAGCCATGAAAGACATCTTTCTTAAGAAGTACCAAGACTACTGCAAGACCAAAGAGTCTTGTAATGACATCTTTAAAATCCAACAGTTAGAAGACGAGACCCTAGAAGATTATATGGAAAGCTTTGGTTATATCTCCCAGAATTCAAAATACCATGACCTCCCAGAGGATGCAATTAGGGATCTTTTCCTTAAGGGAATTTCAGAATAATATTTAGAGATGCTTAACCTGATGGCATTGGGTGACATTTCTCATAAACCATTTGCTGAAATATGTGAAATGTGTAAAAATTACTCAAGGAGTAGAGCCAAAACAAGAAAGAATGTTCAATACCCTTATAATAGAAGCTTAAAACCAATTAGTTCAGGTGGTATCACGAGAGAAGAGATAAAGAACCTTTTAGAAAACTTCAAGACATACATCTTAAGCACAATAAGTTCCTAGTTGGACACCCTAAAAATAAAAAAGAAACAGGAGGAGGAGAATGCAACAATGAACATATATTTCCCAAGATGTAAGAGGAAGCATTCCTCAAGGGAATGCCCAAGAGAGAAATTGAGAAAGAAGAAGGAGAGAAATAATGGAATAATTCTCATTAACCGTAATGAATAATGAATAATTTACACATGATATACTATGTATAACTCAATGAATGCGCACTCAAGGAGAACCAATGCACCATAGTGGTGGTCTAGAGTGATATGGACACACACCAGTAGTTACGGGAGTGAACTGCCACCTAGTCTAGTCTCTTAGGCAGTTACAGGAGTGAACTACAACCTGGCTGAGTTAACTAGTCAACTAGTCTTCAGTTAACTGACTGAACAGAGTGTAGTGAGGAGTAGATCAAGGAATCAAGGGAAATGCACTAGTCTGGTGATGATCCCAAGGCAAGTGAGCATTATCATGGTGATGATCCCAATGTTGCATGGTGACAAAACCAATGCAACATCTAGACTCAACTCAACTAGTCAAACTGAAGTGTCAACTGAAAGAGAATATTCTCTAGGTGGAATATTATCCCCTAAAATATAGGAGACTGGATAATGAATAATTATGACTAATAAACAAGGAAAAAACTTAGGAAAAAGAAATCCTAGGTGTGTGTGAAGTAACTCCAACAATATTGCATCTCTAGAAAGGATGAATTACTTGTTTGTCTCATCATAAATACGATATCCCTTAGTGGTATTTGAGTACCCCAAGAAGATGCACTTCCGACTCCTTACTTCAAGATTTCTTCTTTGCTCCTTAGGAATCAAGGCATAGAAGGTGGAACCAGATACCCTGAGATGCCTCGCCGAAGGAATGCGACCATACCACATATCATAAGGAGTCTTGTTTTCAGGAGCATGAGATGGACACATGTTTTTCACATAAGCTGCACATAGAATTGCATCAACCCAAAACATCAATTTTACATTCTTGAAAAATATCATGGAATGAACCATATTTAGGAGAGTCCAGTTCATTCTTTCAGTTACACCATTTCATTGAGGATTGTATGGAACTATGGTTTGATTTTTGATCCCATGCCGGAAAAGGTAGCTTTCCAATTCGTTAGATGTATATTCTCTTCCATTATCAGTGCAAAGAGAGATAATACAAGACTAAGTTTCATTTCGAATTCATACATGAAAATTTTAAAATTTTTCAAAAGCTTGTGATTTTTCTTTCAAAAAGTACACTCAACACATCGTGGTGTAATAATCAATAAAATACATGATATATTTATTTCCATTTGTAGAAGGAACAAGCATAGGGACACATAAATTAAAATGAATTAATTCAAGTTTTCCACATGCTCATACGATACTTTTTCCTTTAAATGAGTATTCATCAATCATTTATTAACTTTAACACAATAAATGCATGTAAACTCAAATCATAGTACACAAAGTTTAATTTGGAAACCCTTGTGGGAGAAAACCACAAAACTTATCTTTATAAATGTGTGTAGGCACCAACCTACTAGAGACACCAATCTCTTTAGTTGAGCACCAAATCAACAAGATAATGTGTAGGCACCAACCTACTGGAGACACCAATCTCCTTCGATGAGCACCAATTCAAAAAGATATTATGTAGGCACCAACCTACAGGAGACACCAATCTCATCAGTAAAGCACTAACCTAGTAAGACTTGTATAGGTACCAATATAATATCTTCATACACAGATTACTTTTGAATTCACCTGCATGCTTCATACTTCATGCATTTCATAGGATTATCATACCCTTAACTTTCATGCTCCAATGCCTCTCCTTGCTTCATACCCCATACACAACTTCAAACTCTAGTCATATTTAGCCTTCATGCCTTAGCGAACCTCATAACATCATTCATGGAATATAATTCCAAACTGCAGCATTGCAACCTCAAAAAAATGCACTTTTTAGCATCATAGACCTTAGTCCTTCATAGTTCACCTTTAAAACTCCAATAAAAATTCTCTTGCACACCTTTAGACCCCAAGAATGCTCCCTATCTCCTCTTGCGAACCTCATATCTCTTCCGAGTACTTGTACTTGCTATTATTACTTGGATACTCTTCAAATGCACACATCTATATTGTATTTATAGTGTTTTTGTGTTCACTTATGGGGCCGACTTGTAAAACTGGTTGGGATGACCTGTAAAACTAGTTGGGACGACCTGTACTTTTTGGTTGGTTCAACCTGACATAATATTTTATATCTATTCATTCCTATGGAGTTGGAGGGAGTGCCATATACCGTTGGAAAGGTATCAGAGTAAATTTTCCAACCATATATCCTATGTTCCCATTTGAACTATACCTTCAGAGTAAAAATTCCTTCAAATATAGGGTATCCAAATTGAGCATCAAAAATGCAAAAAAAAATATTTCCAACAATCTCCGTCTTGCAATATTTATATCGGACATATGTAGCCTCCCCATGTCTTCGACACTAATGAAAACAATATTTATAACAATATCCCCCTTTTTCATTGATGTAAATCCTTAGTGAATTGTTTAATATTCCCCCTATCTACAACTCTCCTTGTGTCTGCAATTCTTTCTTCATTTGCAACTTCTCCCACTTTTAAATTAATGGCAAAGGGATGCTCCCCCTGAGCTTGTGCTTCCCTTTACTGATGAGATGAGAGAGATATCACTCCCAAATTCTATCTGAGATATTCAAATGTGTCTCTATGAAGGGGTTTGGTAAAAATATCTACAACCTGTTCTTTGGTGGCAATGTATTCCAACTTTCATTTACTAGTCCCATACATCATTTTTCTCCTTTGACTTCATCAAGAATGTATACATTGATCGGGGTTATGTTTTCATTTTACCCTAATCTTCTTGAACCTACTTTCCTTATCTCACATCCTTTAGAATGAAATGTGAGGTTGCAACCTTGGTCACACATTTGACTAACACTTAGAAGATTGTGTTTTTACCCTTCAACATACTAGAAATTTTGTGTTTTAGTATTTCCATTATCAAGACTAACGATACCTTTTCCAACTATCCTTGGAGAAGCATTATCCTGAAACGTTGCATCCTTTTTCTTCCTTTAGGGTGGGAAATTTGTTCTGATTCCCTATCATGTGTTTTGAACATCCACTGTCAATGTACCATTGGCTTCCTTTGTCTTGACCATGCATTGCAAGTCCACATTCTTCCTTCTTTGGTTCTTCTTGCTTCCTTTTCCACACCTTTGTGTTTTCTTTTCTATTCTTTGTAAGCACATTTTATTCCCTATTTTGTTTAGGAGAATTCATTATGCCTCTTTTACAATCACTTGCTATGTGCCCATAATTATTTCACTTATAACATTCAATATTGTAATGAAGTAGGGGAGCAAATGAATTGTAGATTTTATCAACAAACCCATGAGAACTTATGGTGTTTTTGCTCACATAATAATTCTTTGAGGTCTTATAAGAACCTCTATTTCTATCTCTCACATGATCACTTATTGCATAAGATCTACAATCTAGTGCTTTATGGCCAAAATTATTGCAATAAAAACAATAACCAAGAAAGAGATTTTGGCACTGGGTTGTGAAAGGCCTTCTTGGTGGAAAAACTCTTTTGAAATCATTCTTTTTGTTCTTGTGAGAAGAATCAGGTTTTTGCTGGTCATCATTTCTTTTTCGGTTGTTGCTTTAATATTTGATGGAGCCTTTGAGTATATTAGCATAGCTTTTAGGATTTTCTTCATTTTCCTTTTCTGATGGCTTTGTGACTTTAGTGCTTGCATCTCCCTCAGGGGTATTTTTTTTTCTTCATAGCCAATACCTACCTTGATTAATGGTTACCTTTCGTAACTGAGAATATCATCTAAAATTTTAGTACCTTATCCAAAGTTCAAGCTTTTACTCAACTGATCAGTTTTTTTCTCTAGTTCCTTTCTTAAGGAAATTATTTCAGCCTCTTGCTTCTCGCAACTTTCTTCCCTTTCTTTCAGTTGGCTTCTCACCACTTCTTCTATCCTTTTTGCCTCTTCTACTTGAGTCTTCAGGATGATAGTTGTTTTTTCTATTTCATCAAGATCTTGATCCTTCTTTTCATATTTCTGCAATTTCTCTTTCTACTTTTTATTCTTTCCCTTGAATCTGTCTATTTCTTCTAAGACACTAACACGTTTTGCTCCAATATTCACTTCCCCATTAATGTCTTTGTCTTCTAAATTTGATTTTTCTTTATGATTGTCTTCATTTTATGTATTAGTAGACTTTGTATCCATGGTCATGAAGATGAATTATTCTTTATTAATATCATAAACATATCCATCACTTTCTTCAAACGAGGTACTATACTTTCTAGAGTAAAAACTCTTCTTAGTATATTTACCACTTTTGTGTTTATAGGGTTTGGTTTTATTGTTATGTTCTTCTTCATCATTACTATCTTCATCATCAATGTCTTCCCCTTTTTCATATGTATATTTAGCAACAAAATGTCCTACTCTACCACAATTAAAACATTTGAAGGGTAGCTTACCTTTGTATTTTCCAGATCCTCTTTTTAGCTTTCTCACGAATTGTGCTTCTTCTGTATTTGATTCATGGTTGGAACAATAACACAATTTGTGTCCTTTTGTCTTCTTTGATGTTTTGAAAGTTGCTTCCTTCGGTGCTGGATTTTCTTTTTCTGTCCTCATCTCATATGCAATGAGAATCCCATGCAGTTCATCCATTGTTAATGAATCAAGATCCTTCATTTCTTCAATGGAAAAAACTTTGGCATCAAATCTAAAGGGGAGTGACCTTAACACCTTTTGTAAAATCATTGATTCTTCAACCATTTCACCAAGTCATTTGATGGTGTTGACAATTTCATCAACATAGAGAAGACAAGATGCAACATTCTCTTCATCTTTCATTTTCATTCTCTCAAACTTTCTTTTATGAGTTTGGAGCTTTGCCTTCTTAACCTTGTCATCGCCTTCATAAATATTTTAAATCTTGTCCCAAATTACTTTTATCGATCCACAATGCACCACCTTGACAAACTTGGATTATGATAGACCACACAAGATGACATTCATGGATTTTTCATTATTTTCACTAGGCTTCTTCCTGACTGCATCTATTTGTGGAGTTATGTTTCGTCAAACAACATAACTATGTTTGTGGAGAAACCTTCTTGACCAACCATGTGTGCTCCCGAGATCTACCTTCCAGAGGTTAGATTGTCTTTGAAGGAACCCTCTCTGATACCAATTGTTGAACTTATGCTTATACTGAGGGGTGGTGGTGAACCAATATAAGATATTTTTTCCTTTAAATGAGCATTCATCAATCATTTATTAACTTTAAAATAGTAAACTCATATAAACTCAAATCACAATACACAGAGTTTAATTTGGAAACCCTTGTGGGAGAAAACCACAAAAAATTATCTTTATAAATGTCTATAGGTACCAACCTACTATTACAAATCTTGTAGGCACCAACCTACTAGAGACACCAATATCTTTAGTTGAGCACAAACTCAACACGATATTGCGTAGGAACCAACCTACTGGAGACACCAAT